>CAHIKZ030004693.1:0-132500 GCA_903632075.3 Acanthosepion pharaonis | reverse complement strand
TCGAAATGAGCCATAGAAGGATAAAAAAAATATTTCATACCTACCAGAAAAAACAGAAATGTAGTACAAGGAGATATATACATAAAACGATATATATATATATATATATATATATATATATATATATATATAGAGAGAGAGAGAGAGAGAGAGACACACATTCATATATATATATATATATATATATATATATATATATATAAATAAGAGAAAGAGATTGTAGTGGTTCCAACGAGAGAAAAGTCTGTAGATGAAAAAGAAGAGAGGTGCCGCAAAAGCTTTTGCTTGTAATGTGGATTTTTTTTTAAATATTATGCTTTATTTTCCATAATTTTACTACACGGTTTTCTGGGCTCGCGACCGTCTTCAGGTAAAAGGCGGAGATTTCCACATATTATTAAAAATAATTAATTTTTTCCTTATGTTTTACAATGTTAAATATTCTCGATATGAGACATTCTCTGTTTTTGCGTTAGTAATCCGAATGTCTTTCTTGAATTGAATTTAATATATATATATATATATATATATATATATATATATATATATATATATATATGTGTGTGTGTGTATACCGGGTGCAACGGCAAAATTGTTAGATTAAGATAAGGCTAAGATTTTTTTTCAGGCCGGTAAATGTTATTTAATACTGTTTATTATAAACAGAGCATTTACTTAAATACTTGTATCTATAAAAAAGAACGTTAAACATAAAAAAGTCTTTAATAAATAAATTGTCGGACTTTGTCCATTTCTTAATATATGACGTCATTTGTTTACATTTGATACGCCAGAGCAGTTATGAATGTACGAGATTCATGGAAGATTGAAATTTATAAGCAGTAAATTCGACCTTAACTACCGAACGCTCCTTTGTGGCTGTCGGTTAAGGCACGTCAGCGTAAATGAAGGTTCTGTATAGGATGCAGGTTCGAATCCTGTCAAAGGACGAATATTTTCTATGAAAATTTCTCGGACATTCAGGCCGGTAAATGTTATTTAATACTGTTTATTATAAACAGAGCATTTACGTAAATACTTGTATCTCTAAAAAAAAAAGAACGTTAAACATAAAAATGTCTTTAATAAATATGTACGTATATATATATACACATATATATATTAAAATATACATACACACACATATATATATATATATTAATATATACGTAGACACATATATATATATGTATGTGTAGATACCAGGTGTAACAGCAAAAATTTTAGATTAAGTTTAGGTTATTCAATTCTGTATATTTCTATTTAAATTCTATATCCTGAATTTTAAAAGATCTTGCTTTTCCTTTTAAGCAATAAGTAACCATCACTTATTTAACGGATATACTGAAAATGCGTTTCAGAGACGAAGACGCAAAATATTCAAACATTTTTTTTTTATTTTTAAATAAATGAAATCCCATCCAAACGGAAATATTGAAAATTCGTTTATGGGCCTCAGAAAATAAACATTTCAGCATTTTTCCTTGAAACCATCAAGGACGGACATTATCAAAATGCGCTGATGTGTGAGTAACTTAACAGTTTTCGGTCTATAAAATGGATATCCCGAGCTGAATATGGTCGTGAACAAGGAGAGAAGAGTTTTTTTTCCTTTTTTAGAAAAAAAAAAAAACAGAAAAACGCTGAAGACCTAAAGATGAGCAAATGCTTTTATTGTTTCTTGTTGAATCAATTAAAACAAATATTTTTTAGAATGAAAAACACTAATAACTCAAAGATTTTTTTTTTCTTAATGATACAGATAGATTTATTCCTCAACATATTCATCTATTCCATGACCAAGTATGCTCCTAGGATCACTGAGGCCCGGATCAGCTTTATCAACATTGAAAGTGGAAAGATTATATAAAATCAATTGCAAGGTCCGCTGCTACGAAATTTATTGCTTCGTGCTAGACAATATTCCTCGCCAGACGTTTACCAGTCCAACATTTGTCCAAGTTTTGAATTCTTCTGTCACATCCTGTCTGGTGCTTCTGCTCTGTCTCTAGAGATTTTTAACAAAATCCAAATAATCTGCAATGTTGTTCGTCCTAACCTGACATCACAGCTTCAGTCATTTTACCACTGGCGAAACGTCGTCTCCCTGTGCCATTTACAGAGACACTTTCATGTTAATTATTCTGATGATGTCTCCGCTATGGTACTTAGATTTTATGAATTTAAACGCAGTGCTTGATGGGCGGCAAGGTCTCATCATTTTAAACTGTTAATTAGGTAGAACAATAAAGTGATTTTTTTTTAGTAAATGTTTGCGTGTTAGTGGCTTCATTTCCTTGCTTGGGATGAAATGATTAAACGAATACACACACACACACATATATATATATATATATACATACATAGGAGAATTTTCGTATAAAATGAAAATAAAGCTGTCATCTCAATTTAATAGGTATTTTTAAAACAATTACGCAAAAAATGCTTGCGTTTTAGTGGTTTAATTTCCTTGCTTGGGGTGAAATGATTAAACAAATACACACACACGCATATATATATATATATATATATATATATATATATATATATATATATATATATATGTAGGAGAATTTTCGTCTAAAATGAAAATAACGCTGATATCTCAATTTAATAGATATGTGTAAAAAAAAATACACAAATAATCTTGAAGTACTAAAGAATAAATTCATTCAATTACATAGACATTGACTTTACCCAGAGCCTACAGACGGATTCGGAATCACCTGCAACTCTTCTGGACAGTCGCCTTGTTTAAATTGATGAATGCTGCTAAAATTCTTGCCTTCAGTTCATCTTTACCGTTACAAGTAGTTCCGTTGATCTCTGCATCCCACACATGAGAATGGTTTGTAGTCTGTGGAGTTAGGCGGCCTGATATAAGGTAATTCAGTAATTGTCTGACATCCATGACTGGGTTCGCCTGCTTGTGCGGCATGATTCAGAGTCGTTTTACCAGACACAGGGGATTTCAGCTGCCACCGTCTTCACCCAGGGCACCGCTACCTCCTCAAGGCCCTTGATATATGACTCCATATTGTGTCTGGGGCCCTTTGGATATAATTGGTGGCATAACGCCGCCATCACAAGAGATCACTCTAAACACATTCGTAATCACCATTAAACTCGTCCAACTCTTTGGGAATCGTCAGCACTGTCCTCAAATTGACATCCAACTGACACTAGTCCTTCAGATATATAGCTTGCATGAAAATTGCTGATTCTGCTATTCCAGTCTATTCAGTGCTTTTTCCCTCTGTTCGCCTAGTGTTTTTGTTTTTTTTTATATTCTAAGATTAAATTTCTCTAGAATAATTTGTTGGTTGGAATAATTGTTGATTCTTATGTCACCCTATACCATTTCATTTTTTTTTAACCTGACGATGGCTATGAAGTCCTTCAAGGGGTATGTTTCTTCACCAATATGATCTAGCCCTGTGTCATTTTTGAAGAGGTATACGTAAGAGATACCCCGGGTGTTTCTGTAGCATCACATTTCTAAGACTTGTTCATACGTTTACAGCTAAGCATTTCTGTTGCTAATATCTTTACAAAAAAAAAAAAAAAAAAAAAAAACTCACGGCCAACATACACAAAAATCACGTCGTTGATTTCAGTCCCATGTTATTTTAAAATTCCTGTTTATGGCCAGGGATTTAAGAAAACCGAAATCCGAAAACCCATTGGGATAGCAATAACCCCCCCGCCAAAAAAAAAATTAAACAAAATATTAATAAAAACACCTCGTTAGAAATAATTAAGAAACGCTGAGCTGATATGTAATATGAAGCCTTCTATATGACAATAAATTATGAGTAATGAAGTTCAATTAAAGACCTCAGCCAATAGAACTCTGTGTCTACAGATGAATGCTGAGAATACCATGGACTGAACATGTGGCAAATTAGGAAGTTTTAAAGAAAATATATTGGTTGTTTGGCTGATTATTTTTAGGTCAGTTGTTTAATACTTAAATCTAAATATTTTTATGCAATTTTATCCTTTCACCTATAGATATTGTATACATAATTTTATACTTTCAGAGTGAACTCTCTCGCTCTCTCTCTCTCTGTCAATCTATCTATCTATCTATCTATATATATATATATATATATATATATATATATATATATATATATATATAATGTTGTAAATCATAAAAGGTATTGTGGGTCTTTTTATTATGAGAATATACATCAGATTCAATATTTGTTCATGGCTGGGGCCCTAAAAGGTAGTACCACGCCAGTTCATGACAACAGCAGTTAAGCGCTGATTCCCCGCTCTTCAAAACCCCCAATCTCTCAATCACCAGCCTTGCTGCCGGATGCAGTTTATCATCCAACCCGGAACGAAAGGAAAATTGAAACGAAAAGGATGACTACACTTAGAATTAGAAAGAAACATTTCAGCGCAGCAGCAATTAAGCGGTGGTTACACGCTCTACATAACCTCCAATCTCACGATCACCAGCCTTACTGCCGGATGTAGTTTATCATCAAACCCAGGACGGAAGGAAAATTGTAACAAAGTGGATGCCCATATTTAGAATTATAAAGAAACAGTTGAATATTTTAAGACAATCAGGAAAAGAGACCTGGAGATTCTGTCACTCACGAGACATATTGAAGGCAAGACGTACAGGGAAAGCTGCTAGTAACCTTTGTGAATGGATAATCGGAAAGGTGAATAAAGTATAATAATAAAAAAAAATATTGCTATGAGCTACAGTAGATAGGAAGTTGTGGAAGACCATAATAAACTACGTTGTGAAAGGACACCCTCACATGGAAGAAGTTCGTAAAACACTTGCACTGGAGAAAAGTGAGAAAATTAGCGATTTCCCAATTGATAAATCGTTTATGAAAAGCCTTTCATGTGAGTGAACAGTGAACATCGCCTCTTATTGGTTAGTAAATGAGAGGAAATGAAATTAATTCTCATATCAAATATAATTACCGTTTACATCAGAGGCGTATAATACCATTATAAAAATGATGACGCTGCTGCTGCTTCTACCGTTGTTATTGTTGCTTCTCGGTTACAGACGTAATGAGGAAATACTATTTGTGATAATTACAGCGTTAAAGAAGTAAAAACAATATCCAACTTCGTTCTTCCTCAGAGAATGGCTTGTGAATTGTAATTGGTAGCAAGTATAATACTACACCAAATATTTGAGAATGACAGTCAGAAAGAAGGGATGGGTAGAATTTTTGGGGCAGGGTCTACTGGATTATTATTATTATTATTATTATTATTAATGAAAATAATAATACTAATTATTTTATAGCGTCTTTGAAAACAAAAAAGAAAAATACCTCCTCTACAATTCGGAACATCCTGATGACCTTAGCCCTAGAACACTAACTATGTGTATATAGTACCCAGCGCAAATTTTCCTATTTTTAATTACAATTTTCAGTACCTTATTTTCTTACCTCAATAATGTTTTTCAGTTTCTATTAATGTTCACGCAAAGTACAATATTTGAAGTGCCTGCATGTAAAATATTTCAAATAAGGATTTATATTTAATACTTGTTTTTGATATTTTCAAAATCGGGTATGATATATCCATTGTTAGTATTGGTGTAACTTTAATTGATGGTTAGTGTCTAGTGTTAATATGAAGCTCAACGAAACTGTCAAACTGATGTTATCGGTATCTGGCACGTTCAGGTCACTAATGTCCTAGCTGTAATTTGGGTGTTGTGGTTTATTGTTTCCTTTTCTTTTTATGTGCTGTGTCCCTTCAGGACGTAGGCGATCATGGCTCTCCACCTCCCTCTATCCTTTGTAGCTCTAAATGTTTCATCCCTCTGCCACCTCCCCGAGACCAAGTTCTGTCATCCACTTGCTTAAGCCCACCAGGTATCTTATACGTTGCTTTGTCTTGGTCCTCTTTCCCTGTATTCCGACTGTGAGTATTAAATTCTCCAGGCCTTCCTGTCTCATTTACATGTCCCAGAAATTTCATCTGCCTCTTCCTGATAATAAGTATAGGATTTTTCCTTGTTTGTATCCTCTCAAAAATTTTATCGTTGCTCGCACGCTTGGTCCATGATATCCTTAGCGTCCTTCTGTAGAACCATACCTCAGTTGTCTCGAGTTTCTGTTTTATCTTTGAGGAGACCGTCGACTATTCGCTGCCGTAAAGTATGTCATGTAGCAGCTCAATACTCTTTTCTTTGTTGGCAAAGACATCCCGCTGTCTCGCAATACTCCGCTCAATTTTTTTTTTTAAATGCGTCACAATACCATCACAATACCTCTTTGGATCTCAGCGTCGCACTTACCGTCCTCAGTCAAAACACTTCCCAGATATTTAAACTTTCCCACCTACCAGATTTCCGACGTGCAAAATCGCATTTCGGGGCCATCGTTTTACTGATGACCATGCTTTTTTGTCTTCTTCTAGATAATGCTTTGTTTCTACTTCTCGTTCTCCCTTGCTACGTTTTGTGGGTGGTTTTATAGTTTCCTTTCCGTGTCTGCTATCAGTACTGTGTGGTTTATAGCACCGGATCTAAAAACCAACATTAAGGAAACAGGAATCAGGCTTTATGTCCTATTGCTTTATTGACTCTGCTAATATTCTGCGAGAGGGACTGTCTGTTTGAGGTCGTAAGACGTGATGGGGAACAACCAATATGAAAAAATCCCCGGTTAAAGACGAGAAACGTCGCGGAAGAAGAGAAATCAATAACAATCATAATACCAATAATAACATCATCATCAACAAAACAAAAACAATAATAATAATAATAATAATAATAATAATAATAATAATAATACCAGCAATGACATAAGGCATTTGACAGTGTTTGGAATGCTGGTCTACTACGTATGATTCAGCGTTACGGTATTATAGGATGATTGTTTGATTTAATCTAATCATTCCTATAAAACCGTGAAATGAAGGTCGTTCTGAACGGGATTCTTTCCAGATCGTTTGACACTAACGCAGATATCCCCCCAGGGCTCTATTCTGGGTCCTACCCTGTTTCTGATCTTCATCAATGATCAGACTGATGTCATCATTTCCAAATTCGACATTTACTCCTGTCTCAGTGGCAAATCCCACAGAGCTGACAAAGTTAACTTGGCTGCTGCTCTTGAAAACGACCTCCAGACTGTGATTAACTGGGGCAGGAAATCGCTTGTAAATGTTAATGCTTCCAAACCCAAACTGCTCTTATTTAACCACCATAGAGAAAATTTCTTGCTCGTCATCAGCATGGATGATGTTCGACTTCTGGAGAGTGTCTCATTGTGCCTTCATGGTCTCACGTTTTCGAATGACATGACGTGGAACAACTACATTGAATCAATATCTGCATCTACTGCAAACAAATCTATGTCATTGTGTCGTACCAGAACGTTTTTCTCGTCCATTTTGCACAATTACAAATCTACCATTAGTCCATGCATTAAATACTGTTGCCATATCCGGACTGGTGCTCCTGCTATTCATCTCGAGGTTCTTGACAAAATCCAAAGAAGGATCTGCAATGTAATCGATCCTGATCAGGCATCTCAACTTTAGTCCCTATCTCTGTCTTTTCTGCACATGCTTTCATGGAAACTGCTCTGATGAAATTTTCCCCTGGTGCCCCGACTACATGAATTTAAGCGTGCTACTAGATTGGCATGTAGGTCCCACCCATTTACTGTTAAAATAGTTAAATGTAACCGCCACTTCTATTTCCAACTGTTTATTTTTTCACACTTCCCGACAGTGGAACTCCCTTCCTCTTATTGCTTCCCTGATAAGTACAATCTCAAAAATTTTAATACAACGTTAACAGCCATCTTCTGTTGTCTCGAATCTCGGTCAACTTCTATCCTTTTCAAAATCCACTTATACATAGTATTTTCCCCTCCATTTCACTCTCTGTAACTTCTTACGTACTAGTGGCATTCCCGCCTTGCTTACTGTACTACTACTGTACTGATGCGGCATTCACCCTGGGCGGATTGAGCCGGCTTCTTCCTATTATGAGAAGAAGATTCTTGGGATAAATTACAGAAGTAGGGTACCCAGGCCTACTCGGATAACGTTCTTGCTTGCCGCGGGGTTCCCACAGACGCAGAGACAGGAACGACCAGAAGCCGCCGGTTACCGATGCAGACGCTCCTTGGATTCTCACCAGAGCCCTTGTTAGCCGGCGTGTGTGTCAGACCTGTCCGCCGTGCGGCATAGCTCTGACACTACCGTTTACACCCCCCCACCGACTGTGAGGTAAGGGTTGGACTTTGGGGGCTTACAGTACCAGGTGTTCCCAAGCGGTCCCCCATCTAAGTACTGACATGGCTCTACGCTGCTTAACTTCGGTGATCGTACGAGAACCGGTGTTTCAGCGTGATTTGACCGTAATTTGACTTGCTTGGGGTGAAATGATTAGAAATAATAATACTAACAATAACATCAACGACAATAATAATATTACCAAATATAACAACATCAACAACAATAATACCAGCAATAGCAACAACAACAACAACAATAATAATAATAATAATAATAATAATAATACCAACAGTAACAATAACAATAATGATGATAATAAAACAAAATTAAAAAAAAAACGAGACGGAAAACTCCGAAAAACAACCCGCAACTCAGACGTTAATCAGGCCGAGGAATGAATGGCTACTGCGTTATGAGGTCGCAGAGGATCCCCTAAAGGCTTCGGAAGCCTGTCTGTAAAGGCCCGTTTTCCAATGTCCAGGGCAACTTTGGGTGGGCTTTTGGACCTCTGCATCACTTGTGGGAACAATATGAGAACTAAAAGTCAAACCACAAATCCATTATTGCTCTTCCAGTGGATAAACAGGGCGGGGGCGACCCTCAGGGGAGAGCTTACCCAAGATCGAAAAATCTGCTATAGGAACACACTCCTACACAAATAATGAATCTTCAGTTCCCCACAACAGGGATAATAACCATTCATTTAAAGAAAGAAAAATGACCTCGTGAGGAGTACAAACTCGTAATGAGTGCATTTCTATGAAGCGTTGCACAAACGTCAGAAAGCATCACTCGTCAATCATATGACATTTGGCGAGAAAAAAAGTTGGAGAAGCAATTAGAAAGTACATTGACTAAAAGAAACTAGTCAATAAAAGAAGGTACATCATGAGAAATAACCACTGGCAGATGCTGATATTAAAGAAATAAAAAGAACTGCAACCAGAATTGGTGAATCAACAGAACATGGAACGGAACCAGAAATGGACATAAAAGTACTAACATCACATAAAACATAGATACCAATGAAGAGAGTGAGATACACATCAATCATTGGGAAGATAATGCTGAAAGTTTAGAAGAGTTGGAAAGACGTGACGTTAGTCAGTCACAAGCCTCCAATAAAACGATTCCTAAACACATTGAACGGAATTAGTTTACGGAAAACAAGAATAGTATACAAGAAGCCAAGGAAGAAATCATGAGAGACATATGTAAGACACAAAATATTGAAATGTGGGAACGAGAACAACTAAAATTAAAACCAACAAAGCAGAATCTCAGACTATTGAACTCTACAATGCAACACTCAAATTAATGCTGGATGAAGTAGACCCACATGTAAGTCTAAACGAAGCAATATATGCATCAGCAAAAGCAACAACTAAAAAAGAAATATGAAAATGATAAAGTCAGTCGCGCAGTCATAATGATCCACAATGGAAAAGAAAAATAGTGAAAAATATTGAACAACTTAGAAGTCAATAATAAGTAATCGATGAACTTGCAAGAAATGTAAGGATTAGAAAAGGCAGAAAAGGAAAAAGAAAATACAAAATTAAGAATGAAGAAAAAATAAAACAAACAACACAACTGAAGTTTGAAATAATCAGACGATATAAAAAGTTCACGATTCTACAGACAGAACAAGTTTTTCAAACCGATGTGAAGAAATGTTACAGAAATAGGCAAACAAAAATTATAGTGACAACCACCGACCCCAAAAATGGAAGAGGTTATACAGTTATTGGAAAAAAAAATATGGGGTTGCCCTAAAGAACATAAGAAAGAGGTCAATTGGATTACGCTAGAGGTAGAACGGATTTAAAACAACCAAGAAAAAATATTGGCGGGAATCACAGAAGAGGAAGTTCACTGATAGAAGTCAGTCAGTTATGTGCCATACGTGATACACGTTTAGGCGATAAATGTATCTTTCGATACATGACTGACGAGGCAGATTTTTTTTCCTCAATAGGTTGCCATTTCTTTCTGCGGTAGACCAGTAGACATCCAAGGCTATAGTCTGTCCTGCTATTTATCCATAGTTGGGGCGAGAAGAAGAGGGTCCATAGCTTCCCCACCGGTACTAGAACGTAAGTGAATGAAATGGTCATTCAAGGCTAAAGAACCTGGTCTGTCCTGCTATTTATCAATAGATGGGTAAGGGTGTCTAGAAGAGGATTCATACCTCTCCCAAGGGTATTAGGAAACGAGTGAATATAATGGATTTGGCTGGAATTGGAACTCGGCTCTCCGATTCCACAATCCAAGCTGGTATCCATTACTTCACCGTGGCTGAAAGAAGTACACCTTTCGGAATTTCTAACCTTTGTCTCTGTTATCTTAATACAGCAGAGAAAAATTAGCCAAAGAACTTCAAGAAATTTCAATGTTCCTACTAAAATTCCGGCATGTTTTACCAAAGGAATTGCCTTCCTTTATACCCAAGAATGGTGACAGACCTTTTATATTTTCGATAGTGTACACCATTCTTTGATCTTAAAATCCTTGAATTTATATCCCCCATCGTCATTAATTTCATCAAACAAGATAAAGAAATATTTGAAGATGGCTCTTTGTAACCCTTACTAAAAAAAAAAAAAAACTGTCTAAAAATCAGCATACCTTGATGAAAACATGATCCAAACGTAATGAAAGCAGATTTATCGTCAGAATATTTATGTTATTATGAAGATGAAGGATCAAAATATTTTGATTATTTAATTAAAATTCTGACTCCTTTTTAGAACGTTCGAAATTTTGATTAAAAACTTGTTTTTTTCTTGTCTCAGCAGTTGTACTAAATTTCACCTTTTTTTTTGCGTTGACAGACGTATTTTTTTTTGGAAGTTAATGAAATTTTTAGGACTTATTGATAACCGAATGAAATTATTTTGGAAATTTTTTACTAAAACTCTTTTTCAAAAAATACTTTCATTTTACATGTGTTTCTCCCCCAATAAGTTTTAGTGATTATATAAGTAAAAACAGAATATTTTGAGGAATTTAAATCACCAATTTTTTCTTGTAAAATCGGAAACGATATTACCAAAAATATGCAAAACGCGACAAAATTAAGACATCATTTAATTAGAGAAGTTTTTAATTGCTTTTATGAATAATATATTAAAGACAATATTTTCTGAAGAAAAAATGTCAATGAAAAATTAATTTGTACAAGATTTCTTTTCATGTTTTTACAATTTAAAATTGAATAATTTATAAAAAATTTGAATATTTAAAATTCAATTTCGATGGGATAATTCCTATGGAATATTATTATTAATTAAAACTATATTTACTAATCATATATTCTAAAGCTTATAACAATCTGAAGAACCCAACTATTTTAAGAAGAATTTTGATTTGTTTTTTTATATATGTATATAGATGCAGACATTCTAAAGTACGGATGTACAAAACGATAAATCTATTCTTAAAAGGTCACGTGTTTTATGGGTTGTACCCCCTTACAGGGATAAAAAAAGAAAACCCTAAGGAAAATTATCGTCTGCTACAGCATAGTTAAATATGAATACGTTCGGCGGTCGATCCGCTGTCAGTAAATTGATTACAACGTCAGAAAAACAAAGCCCCGTACTTAGGAAATGCTTGTATACAGCATTTTATGTTCTAAGTAATACTTGTTTCAGATCAGATTAACTTAACTCTAAATTTGCTATTTTTTCTCAAATGTTTCAGAAATATATATTTTATTTTGCAAGACGTTAAAAAGGGAGAATTAAATTTTGTTTACAAAAATTACAAAGAATGGCTGACGTTATCTATTTTACTAAAAGAAAATGCAGGTCTATTCCAATCAATATAATTTCTGTTTGAAATACACCAGAATATTTTTTTTACTGGAAATAGTAAATGTAATCCTTTAGCTTACATTTAAGGCTAAATTGAAAGCTTCAGGAAAGGTTTTTCATTGTTAAAAATTCATTTTAATCCTTACGTATACCGAATTAGTGGAGTTATCTGTTAAACATTTTGACAGTCGTCTTCGAGTATAGAATCCAGAGGTTAACAGTGAATATTTCGGAGACAGAAGGAAAGCGTAGTTCAGGTTAGTAGTGGATATCGCAGCAAAGTACCAGAGTTCTTCCTTCTGTCATCTTCGCCTGACAAGTTGGCACTGGTCATTCGGATAGGGAAAAAAATGGCCGCCTTTATACACGACGGATACAATGTTCTGCGGCTTCTGATTGGTTAATCTTCTATTGGTAGACTATAAAGGGAATTAAGTCATTTTGACTAACTCACTAGTTACACATACATATATACACAAAAAACTGTAACATTATCTACTGTCAATAAATTGACCGATGTAACGGTCAATGAAATATGAATTTATTACCTGTTGACATATTTAGATTAGAATGGCATGTGAAAGAAATGAGAAGAATGAAAGGAAAACATTCGTAAAAGTCGAGACCTTAACCGAGAATTAAATTTAGAAGACGATGATCCTCACAGTGTAAAATGGAAGGGTTTAGTGTAGCTTCGACAGGCAGTGCTATAAGTCCTTCCACAATCTCAGCCTCTCCAACGGCATGACCCAACACTAGTAATCCCGACCTCTCGTTGGACATTCACTGAAACGAGATCAGTGACGGTTTTGAATATTGACATGAAAATAACGACGTCTACACGGACTCTAAGACAGTAAAAGAGACTTGATATCACTGTAGATAGATTGATTGACTCATTCGATTTTTTACAGTTTACCAACCATTTGTAAGTTATTTAAATCCAGAAATTATATTATGTATAAATATATCTAGATTGTAAGTATTTGAGTGAGTAGATAATAATTGTTTAGCGATACAAGTCCTACTAATTCACCCATTGCTGAGGGAGATGAGATGGATTCCTAACTTGAATATAACGAACCCAACGGGAATGTGAACACGGCTCTCCAACCATTATCCATTACATTATCCGCACTTCCAAGCCTACAGCACACTCTCTTCGCCATCTTGTCTCTTCTAGGTATTGACCAGCGGAAATTGCTGAAGTGAGGAGAGGTGTATTCATATATTTCCCAAGGTTATTAGTGTTTAAGAGAATATAACGAACGTAGCGGGAATTAGAACTCTGCTCTGCGATTAATAATTCGGAGCCGTTATCCATTACACCAACCTCATATCCGTGTTTACAGCACCTGCTGTTCCCGAACGGTCACCAATCTAGATACTGACCAGGCTCGACGTTGATCGCATGGGAACCGATTTTAGAACGTGATTTGGTCGTAAGCACAACAACCAGAGAACTGAACTGAATATGAAAATAGATTAAATAATGAAGCAAATCGTTCTAGCGGGTCTGGCAGAAATACTTCCAACATAATGGTAAGACATTGGCTAGATGAAGGCACCAATTCCACAGATATCCTCCCAATATGTGGGTGGTATTCTTGGGTGGTAGATGTCGAACGGACACTACAGGCAAAAACGTAGGTTCACACTGAATTTCTTCAAATAACATATTTTTGTTTATTTTTTAAGTAAAAAATGAAATTTCAGTAACTAAGGTATTTGCCTTTTATTGTTCACTAGCAGTAGAGCCTGGCGTTGCCCGGGGATATAACAGTAAGAGATAGATCAAGTATCGACCATCATAAAGACTGAAAAATAAAATTGACAAAGATTATTGTTTAAGGTTGACGGACACGCATGTCTTAATTAGTTTTTTTCTTTTCTTTTTTTTTTAGGAATTGGTCAAACCCAAAGTCAAACAAAAACATTGTTTTCAATCGTTATGAGTCTTCCGATTGAATGGAATTTTATTATAAACAATTGTCTTGTAAATGGAATTTTTAAAGCATTTTGAATGTAAAAATAAAGAAAAAAGTGGGCAATAAGAAACACTACCTGCCAAAAAAGTGAAGTTTTGTTGAAATCGGTTGAAAAATGTCCGATCCCATATATAAACGAACACACACACACACACACAAACAACCTGGGTTTTATAATAAGTATAACTCGATATGAGTTGTCCCCTTTCATTCTCGTGATGCCTCTTAATCGTGTTTTCAAATTGATTTTGTGCAAAATCAATTGTGTTTTTTTCAAATTTTGGCGCTGTTAGAAACACTGCAGGGTAATTTTACGTAGTCCTGTGAAGTTTTGTTGAAATCGGTTGAAAAATGTAGGAAATCCGATCCAATATATAAACATACAGACACACACACACACAATCTGAGTTTTATAATGAGTAAGATTCTTTCTCCCGGCTCCGCTTAATAACAAAATATTAAAATTGGGATTGGTCTGTCCTAAATACATTTTGTTTAATTTTGAATATGTTGCATGAGAAACATTATATTTTATTTCCATCATTAACCCCTCAGTAGACATTATGAGATTTTCCAAGAGGGCTCGAAATTTTATACAGATCAAGTTAATCATAAACAAGAAGAATACCATTCGATATTGCAGAGACAGGCTATACAATCTGGTTTACGCAGCTTTGGAGAAAAGTCACATTTCAGCAAGAGAGCAATTCGAAAACCTCTTCTGAATTATGTCAAAATTACCTCGAAAAAAAAGACAAATTTTGTAAATATTAACTTGGCCGCATCAGTCTCATGACTTCTCTTCCATTGAATCAGTATGCAATAAATTGGAGGGGAGAATTAGAAGAGAATACCCAAAGAGTGAGAGGGAGCCTTTTCCATGAATGAAGAATGCTTGGGAACATCTGCTATCTACTTATTTTCAAACGCTGCTGGAGAAAATGTCAAAATTATGTAAAGCATTAATAATGGCTGGTGTTGGTTTTATTGACGAAAACAAAATATAATGTCGTTGTCTTATCATCTTTAGAATGGTGTTCTTCTTGTTTATGATTACCTTGATCTGTATGAAATTTCGAGCCCTTAAACTGCTTCTTTTGGTCAAAATAAAATGGAATACACCGAAATTTTATCTTTTACCTCAATTTTAAGGTACGTTTCTTTTAAAGGAATGCCAATTTTCTCTCACTTTTTCCGTGTAGTGTATTTCTGCTGCTGTCTGAGAAGAAGAGGAATTGTCAACCTCTTTGTGAATAGCGTTTTTGTTCACACGTGCAGTTCTCCCAACGTGTTCGTGCATTTCAATCAACATTATAACAACTGAAATCCTAATTGCAATCGCCCGTACTCAAATGTCAAGTACCAATCCCACCGGCTTTGCTGCAAAGAGAATGAAATTCCCATGCCTTATAAAGTTCGCAGCATATTCTTTGTTCCGTACATCAAAACGACGAACATTTGCAATATTAAAACAATCATATTTGTAAATTAAAAATACAAGTACAATGTTATTTTGACAATAGAATCTTAATCAAATTAATAAATAATAATTTAATATATATATATAATCCATTGAAATATATATATTCTATCTATCAAATTAATAAATAATTATATATATATATATATATATATATATATATATATATACAATTCATTGAATTATATGTTCTATCTGTCACATTAATAAATAATTATATATATATATATATATATATATATATATATATATATATATATATATATATAATCCATTGATTATATATATTCTATCTATCAAATTAATAAATAATTATATATATATACACACACATATATATATATATATATATATATATATATAATCCATTGAATTATATAAGTTCTATCTATCAAATTAATAAATAATTATATATATATATATACACACATATATATATATATATATATATATATATATATATATATATATATATATATATATATATGTATGTATATATATATATATAATCCAAACATGTTTTGTTGAATTATATAAATTCTATCATTGTTTCTATAGTTTGTTTTTCAAATTTCTGAAAAATCCAAGCTTGTTTACTGTAGAATTTTAAAATTTAAGTAACTTGTATCCTTATTAATGATCCTGTTTCGAACAAGTTTGACAAATCTGATTTGTTTCGAAAAAAAAAAAAAATCTTTGACAGCTCGTCTACTTCGCAGTTTTATAATTCCTTTAATTTAAATTAATTTTATACGACTTCATGGTAAACAATATTTTTGAAGAAACATTTTTTTTTCCTTTTAACTTTTTAACAGCAAAGACTAATTTCTCAGGAGCATGCAATATACAACTGGCAGTGAATAAATATTTCTCCCAGAAATCAAATTCCAAATTTCTTCCGTGTAACCTTCAGAGCGAAGTGAAAACTTGGTTCTTGTATGCATAAAACTTAAAGATATGCAAAATATGATATTGCATTTTTATTAAAGATCTGTAATGTTATTTTAAGGATTAAAATGTTTTTTTAAAATCGTGGGATGTATTTTTTTATGTTAAATAGTAAACTTTATTGTACTAAACTATTGTACTAAACCAAAAGTTAGCCTAAAGATGTTTCAAATTTCTTTCCAAAATTTGATTTAGATCTGTCAGTGTATGGTTTTTTTAGAAAACGGACAGTCGAACGGTTTAATGCAACTCACAGAATTTCATATAGAGATTGATAGACAGCGCTGCGGGATATTATTTAACCAAACATATTTGAAAGAATTATCAGTGCATAAATACACTTTATTTCAATATATATATATATATATATATATATATATATATATATATATATATATATATATATATATATATATGATTTTATAATTCCATGCATGATTTTCATTGTTGCTATAAAATAACCTCAAATTGACATTGCCGTTAGTTTTCGCACCGGTTTCTGGTCTGTTCTAGATTTAAACTTTGCGCAGTTCAATTGTGAGTCAGACTTTATTGAATGTTGACATTTTATCTATTTATCTACAAACGACTGCCTTAAAGATGTATGAAGTGACGTTTTACTTTTTTTCGGATCGTGCTCCAGGTCTTCGGGCGGCCAAAACGCCTTTTGGCAGATTTCTTCAGGCTGATTTAAACCTAAATGATCAATCACACTCTAAACGAACATTCGTCATCGCTGAAGACGCTCGGCTTGCCATTGTGGCGAATAAACCGAAGATTTCGACGGAAAGTTTGAAAATCGATATCTCAACTGCCATTCGCCATTTGAATAATTGGATTCGTTTCCAAACTCGAAACGTGGGTGCCACATTCGCTGACGGAACAGAACAAGCACGACTGTGTTTCTGTAGCGTTTTCTTTGTTCTTACGTCACGGAAAGCAGCCGTTCTTGGACAGAAATGTCATAGGCGATGAAAAATGGATCGTTTGTGATAACGTTCGACGCAGACAGAGCGAGAAACAAACTTATGATGCGTTGCTAAAGCAGACGGGCATCTAATGAAGTTCTTCGTCTATTCACTTTGATATTCTTTCAGTTTGTGAAACAATAACTGCAAAACTGTACTGTGACCAACACACCAATTCCAATGTGGTTGGATCAGGGAAAAACGGTCGATCTTGGCAAATCGAAAAGGCGTCATTTTTCCACCACGAGAAACAAAAAGACAGCCTTTTGCAACATAGACCTTTAAGGTGCTTAAATTGTTGAAATGGTAAACATTTCCAGTACCCACCGTATTACTCTGACTTCGCTAAATTCGGATTTTCACTTTTTTACAGAACAATTTAAATGATAAAAAACTGACTACATATAGTCAGTCGAAAATTATTTTCGCAACAAAATCCAGAATGTTTCTAAGAAAATGGCATCAAAAATCTTGGAGAACGACAGGAGACGGTTGATAAAAAGAATGGATATTATGTACTTGAATAATATCTGTTTTTTTGTCAGTAAAAGATGCAAGAACTTTTGCAATAATCTAATATAATACGAAATATTTTATTCGTCGTTGGCGGAACTCGTTGCCGATGATTGGGGTGCACATCGCTCTTTACTTATATGTGAAATTAGTTCTATGATAAATCTGAACAGACGTCCAAAGCCACAGCATGGTAAATTAGGAGTTTTCCGGGAGGGGAAATCTCTGGCTTTTATTGCGTCATTTTTAACCTGTGTCTTATTGTTTTCGATGTATGTTTGCTTATCGGGTCCTGCTCGTCTCGCGAGAAGAAATGTCTTTTAGAATGAAAGTCTTGACTGCGAATTGTGGTCCATGGGTCGCGATTCCATGGCACATACGCTTCAACTGACACCATCCGAACAAAAGTGATAATAATTTCCATAACATATTTTGTAATTAAAATGAAAATTCTCACAAGTAATATTTTATTTGTTTCTTTTTTCGCTTCTTAAAACATATACGTTTTCATGGGAAGTATCCTTTTCTCACATTATTGATCATAGCTCTCCACGACTTCTTATTCGGTAGAAATTTCCAGCTTCTGCTACCCAGTTCGTTAGGGAAATTTTACGCCATTTAGTTCTGCTTTTTTTACTGATAGTCACAGACTGTCTTTGTTTAAGAGCTTACAGACATATCACGTTTAAACATCGGTTGCCGTAAGATCACCAAAGTTAAGCAATGTCATGCCTGTTCCCTACCTAGATGGGTGAAAGCCTAGAAATACAATGTGCTTTAAACTTGGATGTACGGTTTGTGTAATGGATAATGGCTCGGGATTAATAGTCGGGGAGTTGTGTTCCAATTCCCGTTGCGTAGGTTATATTCAAGTAAGTAACCCATCTCTTCTCCCCCAGCTATAGGTTAATTAGTAAGACTTGTATAACTAAACAATTATTGTCTCCCATCCCCCTGAATTCTTACAACTAAACAATTTTCTGGCTTTAAACAACCAGCAAAGTTTGGCTAAGCTGTAGAAAACGAATGTTTGGTTTAAATTTTACCCCCTCCAAAAATCGAAAGTTAGGCAATACTGTTGCAAGAATAGAAGAGTGATGTCGCCTCGCTGCTCCCAGATTGTTGAACAAGACAGTCACCACGGGGTAATGAGGAGTTAGCCAAAAAGTTGTTGACTTCCGTTTTCTCTCTCATCCTCATCTTCTCCAAGAAACGATACTACAGTTAGTGTCCCCCACATGAAATAATGCATGTGAAAAGCTATATAAAGAAAGTTATCCGTCATTAATTTAATCTGTGATGCAGCGTTGGTGACTGAAGAATTGCCACACGAATCCGGAGACGACATACAACGAAGCAAATGTACATTGTGATATCAATATAAACTATGTATGAATAAAAGTAATGGGGAAAGATAATTATTAAGATTGGTTCTGTCTGACAGATCCTTTCATATTTAAAAAAAAAAAAAATATTTATCTGAGGTCACTCTACGATTGCTACTGGAGGCATGTAACCCATACTCTCCGATGCGTTGTCTGCTCATCGACGATTAAGCAATATCACACACCAGACCTTTCTAGTAAAGACGGTGGCTAGATTCCCAACAGTTCTACGAGACAGATTGAAAATTATTCATTTCAAATTTATGTACCTTACAAAGCATCCAACATGTTGCTGAGAGAGATTAGCAGATTGGATTAAAAAACTGTATTAAAAATAAAATATGCTAAAGGGTGGATAAGCCTTCTTGCTGGTTCAATGGTCATACTGTAAAATGGGATAAAGAAGGATCCATAGCTATGGATGTAGATGAACCTGAGATGGACGATTCTTCTGCTGTTAGAATAAACAGTTACGTGTTCTTGACCAAGGTGTGTCTTTTATTTAGAGGACAGCCTTGTTTTAACCGGAGGGGGGATAGGCTCCATCAGGCATATTTCATGAAGACACGTTACGCATGAATGCATATCTCTCAGTCTTTCACCCCATATATATATATATATATAGAGAGAGAGAGAGGGGGGTCGGTCGACTGTTCAGCAGCGCAATGATCCAACGACCGCAGCCGGCCATGGACTGTTGACGAGGATGATGAATAATACACGCCACTGTAAGCGAGACGCACCACGAATGATATAAAGCAAGCAGCAATGTTTAACCAGCCTTCAGGAATGGTGGGGAGCCAGAGTTTGACAAGTGCATCAATGATTTATGTTAAGAGGGTTAAAAAAAACACGACGATTCGTAAGTAGGCGTTAAAAGCCAGTCCGGACGAGTATTAAAGGAAAAAAAAAAGTACTCCTAATGGCCTTAAAGAAATGATGTCAGTTGCGTTAAGTTCAAATAAACACGGCAATTTTAGAGGAGAATTATAGGAAAACATAATTACGCTTCGATAGTGTATAAAGCCAATCGGAAAACAAAATATTTCTGATTGATTTCTATGTTGGCCTTGTAAAAAAAACGAAATCATTAATCGTCTGACAATTCTGTTGAGATTTTAAAAGGCTTTCAGGAATATTTACACTCGGATTATGTCGAAGATTTTACATAATGTCCTGTTATAGTTTTATTTGTCCCTTTCTTCGTTAGTTCGCACGACCGTTACTCCCTGCCAATACCTCATAAAAATGGACTATTCTGTTATGATCGCGTAGAAAGTGTGGGGAAAGACACTACTTCGTTCAAGTGTGAAAGAAAGAAGGGAAGATAGAAGGGTTTAACCTCTCCTGCCAATACCTCATAGATAATGGACTATCCTGTTTTGATTGTATAGAAAAAAAATGCTACTTGGTTTCTGTGAGAAAATGAAAGGAATTGGAAAATAGAAGTGTTTAACGTCTCCTACCAATCAATCAGTTAGGTGTCATGCGTGATACACGCCTAGGCGATCATGTGCCTTTCGATACATGACTGACAAGGCAGATTTTTCCCGCAGTAGGTTTCCATTTGTTTCTGCGTTAGACCAGTGGCCATCCAAGTCTATAGACTGTCCTGCTATTTATCCGTAGTTGGTGGAGAGAAGAAGAAAATTCATACCTTTCCCAAGAGTACTTGCACGTAAGTGAATGAAATGGATTCGACTGAAATTCGAACTCGGCTCTCCGATTCCTTAATCAGCTATTCATTAGTCCACTGTATCTCCTACCAATCCCTCATAAATAATGGATTATTCCATTTTGATCGCGTGGACAGAGGGGAAAAGACACTACTTGGTTTTAGTGCAAAAATGAAAGATAAATAGAAGCGAAGAAAGAATTGGATATATATATATATATATATATATATATATATATATATATATATATATATATATATGTGTGTGTGTGTGTGTGTGTGTGTGTGAAAATATATAGAAAATAGGAAGGAACTGGTTAGGTAAATAATCCAAAGTCCCTTAGTATTTTAGTTATTATTTTTTAAAAATAGTGCTCGATACAAAAGTAGAGTATAAATATAATTATTTATTTAAAAATATGATTCCAAATCGCGACATAAGAGGTCTCATGTTTCAAAACAAGAGCCGAAAACTTCAATATAATTATTTAAATCAAACTGAGTTAAAGGAAGCTCTGTTCCATCTTCAAGTGAAATTTTTCTTTTTTTTTTTTGGAATAACGTATTTCTGAAATTTCTATGGTAACAGCTAGGGCGAATTGACTTGACATCTATGAAAGTAACTCTATACTGATACTTATTATTAACACCCAACACACGCCTACCCAATTTAAACAATTCGCCCTCGCTGTTACCATGGAAATTTTGATTTCAATTTTTCAAACACGTAAATTTCAGAAATACGTTATTCAAAAAAAAAAAAATAAATAAATAAAATAAAATAATTTCGCTTGAAGATGGAACAGAGCTTACTTTAACTCAATTTGATTTAAATAACTTAATTCTTCGCGATGATTCTTCTCCCCCGTTTAGCGATTTAAAAAAAAAAAAAAAAACAACATAGTTTACAAATTCAAGTGCCCTTTGGGAGATTGTATCTCCAACGAATTAAATAATATTTATGTTGGTCACACCACAAAACTTGCCTTCACGATGCTTGACACTACATTTGAATGAAAACTCTAACATTTTTAGGCATTTAAAACAACATGCCTGGCCGCACACACAATTCCGTAAAATATCTGTCGAAAACTCAATTATACTTCGACATGAAAACAATAGACAAAAACTAAAAATTCTTGAAGCATTATACATCAAACATTTGAAACCCAACCTAAAAAAAAATCAATTATGGCAATTCTACAAATATTCTTAAAGGTCTATAATTGGTAACAGAAGCCATTGGTTTATACCAACGGCTTCCCATACTTCACACTTCTCCAATTCACTCTCGCGTGGTCATGTGTTACGTCATGAGCTGCGGTGCGATTTTCGCTTCCAGCGTCTTATATGCACGTGTTTATCGTTGCTTGGAAATCATCCATGTAAACAGAAACAGACTATCATCACATTCTAGTCCGTGTATTGCTTAATATATTGTACAGTAAATGTCATCTTTGATAATGGCTTATGTAAGCGAAAAGCTTAGATTGGATTACAAAATATGGATCAATATTGTAATTTTCTTTCTTCGTTTAATGATAATGTTATTAAGCTTATCAGACGTTATGAAAAGAATTTACATAAAATAAATAGACAACACTTGTCTATATTATTTAATGAAACGTGTATTAATATATATATAATACACCATTATAATTAAACCATTCTATATACTATCCACGGATGCATAATCGCAAAGGAGAGGTCTGCATGAAAATTAATTGGAAGCGAGCTATCCAAAAAGAAGACACTGACCAGTGAGCAAACGCTGTAATGCCATAATATTGATGACTGTTGACCGATTAAAGTGAAGAAGCTCGACTGTGTCATGCATCAGACGTCACGAGAGCGCCTGTTTACTTGATTGGCGTTAATGGTGGGACTAATGTAATCTTCAAGCGTTCAGTTATTCTTTTTTAGCTGAGGAATAAAATAACGTGACTGTTTTATGCGTTTGTCACTATCTGCTATCCTGTTCAATTCTTTTTTTTTCTGTTCCATCGTTTTTCTTCTCCTTCCTTTCTGCTTTTGTCTTGTTTCTTCTTTTTCTTCTTCCCCTTCTTCTTCTGATTCTTCTTCTTGTCCTGCTTCTTCTTCTTTTCTTCCTCTGATTCTTCTTCTTCCCCTTTTTCTTCTTCCTCTCATTCTTATTCTTCTTCTCATTCTTCTTCCTTTCTTTTTCTTGTCTTGCTTCTCCTACTTCTTTTTCTTCTTTTCTTCTTCTTTTTCTTCTTCCCTTTCTTCTTCTCATTCTTCTACTTGTCCTGCGTTTTCTTCTTCTTTTTCTACATCTCCTTCTGATTCTTCTTCTTCCCCTTCTTCATCTTCTTCCCCATCTTCTTATTCTTCTTCTTCTTCCTTTCTTCTTCTACCTTTCTTCTTCTTCCTTTCTTGTTCTTGTTCTGCTTCTTCTTCTTTTTCTTCTTCTCCTTCTGATTCTTCTTCTTCTTCCCCTTCTTCTTCTTCTTCTTCCCCTTCTTCTATTTTTCTTCTTCTTGTCCTGCTTCTTCTTCTACTTTTTTCTTCTTCTTATGATTCTTCTTCTTCCCCTTCTTCTTCTTCTTCTTCTTCTTCCCCTTCTTCTTCTCGTTCTTCTTCTTCCTTTCTTTTTTTGTCCTGCTTCTTCTTTTTCTTCTTTTTCTTTTTCTCCATCTTCTTCTTCCCCTTCTTCTTCTTCTTCCCCTTCTTCTTCTTCTTTTTCTTCTTCCCCTTCTGCTTCTCATTCTTCTTCTTCCTTTCTTCTTCTTGTCCTGCTTCTTCTTCTTTTTCTTCTTCTTCTTCCCCTTCTTTTTCTTCTTGTCCTGCTTCTTCTTCTTCCTTTCTTCTTCTCATTCTTCTTCTTCCTTTCTTCTTCTTGCCTGCTTCTTCTTCTGCTTCTTTTTCTCCTTCTTCTTCTTCTTCTTCTTCCCTTCTTCTTCTCATTCTTCTACTTCCTTTCTTCTTCTTGTCTTGCTTCTTCTCCTTTTTTTGTTTTTCTTCTTCTTCTTGTCCTGCTTCTCCTTTTTTCTTCTTCTCCTTCTTCTTCTTCTTCTTCTTGTCCTGCTTCTTCTTCTTCTTCTTCTTCTCATTCTTCTTCTTCCTTTCTTCTTCTTGTCCTACTTCTTCTTCTTCTTCTCCCTCCCATTCTTCTTCTTCCACTTCTTCTTATTCTTCCCCTTCTGCTTCTCATTCTTCTTCTTCCTTTCTTTTTCTTTTCCTGCTTCTTATTCTTCTTGTCCTGATTCTTCTTCTACTTTTTCTTCTTCTCCTTCTGATTCTTCTTCTTCCCCTTTCTGTTTCTCATTCTTCTTCTTCCTCTTCTTCTTCTTCTTCTTCTTCCCCTTCTTTTTCTTCTACTTCTTCTTCCCCTTATTCTTCTTCTCATTCTTCTTCTTCTTTTCTTCTTCTTGTTCTTCTTCTCCTCCTCCTCCTCCTGATTCTTCTTCCCCTCCTTCTTGTTTCCTTTCCGATTCATTTTCCTTCATTGCAATCACTTCTTTCCCCGTCTTCATCATCATCTTTTTTACCTTTCCTTTTTGATTCACCTTTGTCTTTTTACAGTCACACCCTTTCTTCTTCTTCATCTTGTCCGTATTCCTTTCTTTTTTTCTTCTAATTTACCTTTGCTTCTTTGTCGCCCTTTCACCGTCTTCATCTTATTTTTCTATACAGCCCTTCTATTTTCTTGATCAACATTTTTAATCATTCGCTTTAACGGAATTGTCTTTTTCCTCCATGATTCAACGTTCCTCATCATAAATTTCCGTCCTCCATTAATCTGATTCCAATCTGAGACGATCAAGTGTTCACTGACATGTCACAATCAGATTACATGACTTTATGTTATGTCAGGAGTTTAACTCTTCAAGCAATCCAATGCCTACGCCCAACAGACACATCCAATACAGAATGGAAATTAAAACGTGTAGTCTTCAAGACATTCAGTGATATCTCAATTTTATCCATTATGGTGAAATTACTAATGAACATTTCTCATCGTTCAATGAAAATCAACTTCTCTTAACAGGATTTGGCTTTAATTCTGGTAAGGTATGTAATAATGATATGGATGTCATCAAACAAATCAATTAATTGCATAAAACACCAATAGAAAAAATAATATAGGCTTCTTCTTCTCATCTATTAAAAACTATATTCCAGGCGCTGATTTCACTGAATGTCAAGATCTGACATAGGGACTTTTTGATGTGAACGAGCACTCGTTGACACTTTTGTGATGTCAACGAATACTCGTTGTCCCTTTCGGAATGGTCGGTGTAGTAGAGACTTTGTAATCGCAGATAAAACTATAGTAACACCGTTGAACAATGCTGGTGTCAGACGCCTTCGAATATGACTCGCACTTATGGCACTTACAAGACAATACTCGTCGACAAGTAACCCGTATAGTGATCTGAATAGAGAAATAGTATAGTGAATAGAGTAGAGAATAGCGGTCCATACAGTAATAGAAGATAGAGTAGAAATGGTGATCCGTATAGTAATAGAGGATAGGGGAGATATAGCGATCAATTAAACACATTCTTCCATCGATATATGCGTTTCCTCTGTAGTCACGTGGTCTACTTAATTCAATAATGGGGTCTCCTTTGTTTGCTCACTGGCAATCTATGTTCAAATTCAAATGTCAACAGCGACACTTTATTCCTATATAACAGGAACTATATCAGTCCGTAATGTTGTACATGTCTCGTTATCCCAATAGCCATATTTTTTTAAACTCTTTAACCTGTAGAAAAGGAGGATACGGAATCTCAAAACTAGTTAATATCTTCCTAGACTAAATTCTGCACATATACAAGCACACATATGAAGTGATGGGCACTGATCATTTAAGATCCTAGGTATGACGATAAACTACAACTGGCAGCAAGGCCTCTATCAGGAGGATTTGAGCAGCGTGGAACCACCTCTTAATTGATGGTGTTCCCTGGTCCACCCTGACACGTGGTAGTAGCACCTGTTAGGGTCCTAGCTAGGGGCAAATTGTTCATCCCAAAACTAGCGTCAGCACACTATGAAAGTGTAAAAATAGTTTGTTTGATTTTTACAGTAAAAAATAGCAGCAATAAATTTTGGAAAAAAAATATTACCAGTAGTACATGTTTGTAAAAATTACTACCAGCAATATATTTGAGAATAACTTCTTATTTCAGCAAAGCATTTTTGAAGAAAATACCAATAAACATATTTTCGGCATTAAATAACCTATTGACGTTGATATACCGTAAAATGAATATAAATTTTGGAAAAAAAATTACCAGTAGTAAATTTTTGGAAAAATTAGTACCATCAATATATTTAAGAAAAACTTATTATTTCAGCAAGACATTTTTGGAGAAAATCCCAATAAACATATTGTCGGCATTAAATAACCTATTGAGGCTGAGATACCGTAAAATAGAATATGAATTTTGGAAAAAATTATTACCAGTAGTAAATTTTTGGAAAAATTAGTACCAGCAATATATTCGAGAAAAACTTATTATTTCCGAAAAATATTTTTGAAGAAAATCCCAATAAACATATTGTCGGCATTAAATAACCCATTTAGGTTGATATACGGTAAAATAGAATGAACCAAACTGATCTTATAATAGACGACAACGATCCTGATTTCGCTCTCGAGGCCAATATAACGACGAGGATTGAAGTTCTGCTGACAGCATAAGTATAGATTATTGTGATAAGAATTTTCTTAAACAAAATATCAGGATTCTCTACGAGGTTATCCAAAAAATAGGTACCAAGATATATTTTGCAAAACATAAATGATTATCTCTAATTGGACAAAAAAGCAGGGATGTCATCTATCCTGAGTCCATGATAAAAATTTAAGATCGTAGGATTATTAAATAAAATAAAAAAACACTTCAAACACCTCGGTGTATGAAACTGTTATAAAAATTTTAGTTTCGTCGATAATGAAACTTAACATATAACAGGCACTGATGGGATTAGTTTTAGCCAGCGCCAGTTTGACAAAACAAAAAAACCCCCAAAAAACAGAAACTTAAAAAGTTATGTTATGTTCTTGTATTCCCTTGTCAGATCGAAACATTCATATGCATGTAATACAACGAATTAACAGCTTCCTCATCACACCTTCATAATCAACTTATGAACTTTAAATCCCACCCTTGTACCTGAAAAAAAAAACAATCCAATCATTAATAAAAGTTGAAATTAAAGCATACAAGATTTTACAGCACTCGTGTCACTGTTTTATAGTCAGCCTATAAACTTTTCAGCCCACCCTCGCATCTGGAAATAAACAATGTAGTTATTAAAAAGAAGAGTCGAAATTAATGCGTGCAAGATATCACAGCTCAGGCATCATTCCTTCATAGTCAGCCTGTGAAGTATTCAGCCCACTCTCGAACCTGGAAAGAAACACTACAGTTATTAATAAGAAGAGTTGTTATTAATCCATTCAAGATTCCACAGCTCAGTCATCACTGTTTTCTCGTATATTTGTTCAAAGACTACATATCCGATATATGGTTTATACTGAAACTATGGTTGGCGGAGTTAAATGTTAAAATTCGGGGATAGATCTGGCGTTATCAGTCTAATAACGTCAATCACCGCCCTAAATAATCGACCATAAAATTTGGACCATCTTCTCATGGTTAGCAAGCGAACGTTATACCGAACCTGTTCTTATATTTACTAAGCACTGCTTCGATGTAACACATGCTCGCTTATATAGGGAAATGGTGAGGATCGAACCCGCAATTCGGTCTTAATTCACCTAGGGAAGAAAACTACCTAATCATTACACTACAGCATAGTACCCTAAAATCTAAACGTAGCTTTGATGCGGCAAATGAGCTGAAATCGAATTCAGTACTCAGTCGTAATCGCTCAAGCGAGTCAATATATATATATATATATATATATATATATATATATATATATATATATATATATATATATATGTGTGTGTGTGTGTGTGTGTGTGTGTGTGTGTGTGTGTGTGTGTGTGCGTGCTGGATATATCCTGATAAAGGTGTTTTACTAAATGAGATAACTGAGATTATATCAGGCATTTAAGTAAATATTTTTTTAGGTACGTATGGACAGGGATGAGCGAAATAAAATAATTAATTTTCCCTCCTCTTTTCTCACAATTTTTTCTCGGCTCTCTCGCCTCCCATCATCCTCATACTTTTACCCTCTCACTTGCTGCGTTCTGGTGTATTGGAGGAGTTTTAGTTGGCTTGTACATGCTTTCACTTACCTGAAGAGAACTTCCGGTCGAAACCCGGGTTGCGCACTAGGTTGGCATTTTATCATTTTCTTATATATATATATATATATATATATATATATATATATATATATATATATATATATATATATATATAAAATATCCGATACTATTAATATAAAATATTAAAACTGATCTACAAATGAGAGCTCAATGCAATTTTTTTATTATAGAGCATATAAGTGAATTACAATTAATAAGATCCAAACAATTTCCTGTAAATTGTTTCGATCACACACAAACACTACACACACACACACACACACACACACACATATATATATATATATATATATATATATATATATATATATATATATATATAAAAGAATTAATCACGCATAGAATCAATCAGCAATATTAATGCGATTAATGCCGAAATCACTTCGCTAGTAGAATATAATATATGCATTAAAATACTGTTAACCCATAGAATGATGTGATCCTCATTTATAACAATGTTGTCAGTTGTTTCCAGTTTATATATTTTTTTAAATGCTAGTACTTTCGAATAATCCTTTATTCATCCTCAGGCATATTTTTTTTCCTTTTAAAATTAAAACTTGGAAACGATATAATTGTTTGTAGATCGAAAGATGTTTTTTGAGAATGAGCAATTATTGACGGTTGTGTACAATATCGGAACGTGCAAAGACTCAACGCTAAGTTTTTCAAAATTTTAAGTGAGAATTTTTATTTGAACTTTTTTTTGTGATGTGGTAAATTCACGTATTCTATTTTTACAAGTGTTTTCAGTAATATGAATTTTTTATAAATGAGGATCACATCATTCTGTGGATTAACAGTATTTTAATGCACACATTATATTCTACTAGCGATGTGATATCGCCAATAATAGCATTAATATTGCTGATTGATTCTATGCATGATTATTTCTTTGTATATAAATATATGCTGCTTTTATATAAATATATACTGTTTTATGTTTATGAAAAAAACTATCGATCCGCAGTACAAAAAAAAATTCCTTAAAAAACTACTAAGACATAACACTATATTAATTGGACTATATACTTACTTCATGACATATTAACTGATATTAACTATATATATATATATATATATATATATATATATATATATATATATATATATATATATATATATATATATATTTCATATAGAATATATCTGTAAAAATACACTATGAATAAAGAAAAGGAAAACTTATCAATGGAACCTTATCAATGAATTTGCCTTTGATAAAGTAACATAAAAGGATTAGACGCGTCGACTAAAATGAGTTTTCTTTTTGTCTTTATATATATATATATATATATATAGATAGATAGATAGATAGATATTCTACGAACTGAAGCGCAAACCTTTTATGTTTAAGCCATTTTGTAATGAGCTATCATCGTGACATTTATTTGTAACCGATGAAGATTGATTTCACAACAATCTTGAAGCCACTGGCATTACAGTTAAGCAATCACTATATACAAGATCAAATCAAGATTGACTGAAAGACCATTTAGCCTAACTGACCAATTCGAAAGATTGGAAATTTATGGGACACTTCGCATCTGTGAGTTCGATTGTCCACTTGTTGGAGAACGAAATTAAAGATGGTTTCCTTGGCAGCATACGAAAGCATCAGAAGTCAGTGCCAAGCTAGAATAAGGATTTCTGCCCAAGGAGGTCCCACTGCGCAGTCTGAAGCGATAGAAAGATCACCAACTGGTCGGAACACATCGTCATTATCTTCATTAGATCTGTGAATGAGATAGATGCCCGGATGGAAAAGAAATGCAAATTAAATCAGCGTCGACCAATAGTAAGTCTCACATTCTGTTGTCCTGACTTGCCACTTAGTTTACCTAATGTCTCCCCGACACTGCCTCCGTCTCCGAGCTGAAAAGATGTTTCTTATTTGCTCGCCTCTGATAGACGCAAATTGTAGTGAACGAACCCCGGGCTAGCAATCAGAATACGAAATCTGGGCAATTTAATAAAAGCGACGGCTGTTCGCCTTACCGTAAATTTCTCTGAACGCAGAATTGCTTGTTCATGATATCAAAGGCGCTGTTATTCTCTCTCTCTCCTAACTTTGAAAACTTTTTAAATAGGCTTTTATATTTGGTATGGTCTTGCGCATGCGTCGTCTACACCATTTTGAATATTTAAGAAGTGATTATCAAAAGCTAGCTGATACGCATTACAGTTGTGGACAGTTTGTTTTGTGTTGTAACGCTGTTAAATTAGATAGAGTGTGAATCAATCAGTATATTACAGTGTCATATGTAAGCTTAGGCTTGTTTTTGAGATAATTTAGTGGATATTTTGCTCGGTGTGAATAACTGTAATAAGCATACGTAATTGTTAAGAGATCGCATTCAATCAAAGGGATCTACCATGTTTACATTATCGTTACGGCAAACGAGCGATTCTGAAGGTCAGGATATCAGAAATTTCATAGAATTGCGAGTGTATCTTTTAGCACATTGACTACTAAACACGAGATAACTCGTGGTTTGCAGTTTTTATTATGCTGCCGACTAAGAAGTAGGCCAACTTGCATATGAGATATGTCCATTCTAATAATAGTGTATGCCACATACGGTCCGGTGGCCCTGCTATTTACCTTGCTGTATCAAACTTACAGCAACCGCTGTCTGTCGAACTTTCTGCATTAGCAGGGAGGAACCCGAACGAAGCTTTGCCGAAGGGCAAGGTTTCGTTCGGGGAGGTTGACAGCTCTCGGGCCCGCCTAGGCGGGTTCGAAGGCTATATTTTTGGCCGGGCCTACGGGCTCGGATTACCCACATTAAACTCGGCCTTGTGCCACATGCTACGCCACGTGGGTGGGGACAGCTAAATATAGCTATTTACCTTGATCTCCTTGATAAAATTCAAAGAAGAATCGGCAATATTATTGGTCCTGATCTGGTGGCTCGGTTTCAGTCACTTTCTCACCATCGTAAGGTTGACTCTCAGTGTTTTTTTTCTATAAATACTTTAATGTTAATTGTTCGGATAAGCTCATCGCTATGATAACTTGAGTTTTGTAAACTTAACCGCACTACTAGACTAGCGTCGAGATCTCAACAATTTACAGTTGAGCTGGCTAGATGTAACTGTAAATTCTACGCTAACAGTTTCTTTTCTTGCACTTCTCTCTGGTGGAATTCACTTTCAGCTCCATGCTTTTCAGCGCCAATTTCATCCTCAAAAATTTAAATACAATGTCAAACACTATCTACTGACCTCCTGATTTCTCTTTTCTCTTCCTGCTCATTATTAATGTTTCTGTTTCTAATTCTTCCACACTCACTTTTGTTTTAAGTGGCTTTGCCGATTTGCATGGGGTGATACCGACTAAAAAAAGATCCTCCACTAAGTGTTATTTAGGGTTTAACATTTTCTGATACATTTTCATCTGTGGCTCCGAAGTTTATTCTCAGTGTTACTTTTAATATGAAACGATGTTAAAACTTCAGTTGAAATTTGTTGGAAAACCGACACCGTGGCGATAATCACGAGACGACGCGATATTTGAAAAAGCTTTTCATCATTTCCCTTCGGTTTTTGGAACGGAAATACACGTTTCCGTTTTCTCCAATTGACACGGAGACATATAAGAATAAGTTGAGTATCCTTTTATCCAAAATTCCCAAATCCGAAAACCTTTCAAAGATCCGAAATTTTTCAAATGCTGATATGATTTGCCACCAATGGATATTTTCAGAAACACTAGCAAGTTTATAAGGTGATGTGCAGCTATTATGAGTGACGTCATTTTCTCTGGGTGGGGATTCCCCAGTCCAGCAACGTCGCCTACTTTGGCGTCTGTTTTTGGTTAGCGATCGCCGCTGCAACACTTTCGTTCGTGAATTACTTAGCAGGTGTTTCGTGCTCACTAAAGATAATATTCAAAATTTGAAAAAGTCCGTAAGTATATATTTTTGTAAGTCGTGATCCTGATTTTTTTTTTGTACAGGTACAGAAAGTACAGAACATTATTTTTACGTGCAATCTTAATTTCACCATTTAAAAATTGTAACATGACTTGTACCTGTATGTACACAACATTTATTAAATATTATATAAAACTATATTCAGGGTAGATGTATAAGGTGTGTTATGCAATGTAAATTGATATCGTGTTTATACTTGGTTTCCCAAGATCCTTCACTTTAGAGATGTTATATGCAAATTAAATAGCCTGATTTACAAAATCCGAAAAGATTTGAAAACCGAAGTACTTCCGGTACCATGTATTTCGGAAAATGGATTCTCATCTTGTACTAGATTGGCGGCAAGGTCTCATCATTTTACAGTTGAAATAGCTATATATATATATATATATATATATATATATACAATAAATTCTGTCCCCTTGGAATTATTTTTTATACAAATATATATGTATGAGTATGTATGTACGTATATATATTTATATATTTTAGATATATGATTGCATATGTATGTGTATATTTGCCACTAATATTATATATATATATATATATATGTGTGTGTGTGTGTGTGTGTGTGTGTGTGTGCATATAGATCAAATCAAGTGGAGAATGCTTAAAGATATAAAATAATGATTGCGATTTAGCTGCGTTCATTTAATTATTTCGCGAGGTCTTTTAAATTTATAATGGATCGGCTGTGTGATCTTTACGAATAATATATTTTTATTAACTTTGCTTGATGTTTGGCAATTCTGCTACTTCGACCAACGGAGGTTCAGGGAACATTCTTTAAATCTGTCGATTTTTAAGTATTACGAGCTTTTCCAGGTCGGCTGAGTGTCAGTTGTGAATATCAGTAGATATTAGTCGTTAAAACTTGAGCATTTGGCATATTTTGAGGAGAGATAAATATAAGTGTTCATATTTGAGTCTTTAGGTATTTATTTACTTCGAGAATCGATCAAAATTGATTGTTCAAAAAAAATAAATAAAAATAAAATAGAATAAATTCAGGACGTGAAATTAGTAAAATGTAAACCCTTCAGAAACCTGAGCGTATGGATCAGCTATAACAAATTTAGTAGAAGAGGAAAGGAAATTGAACGTAGAATAGGCTGCAATTGGGATGGAATCAAAGATGGCATCTACCCTAAATTCACCATAAAATTTCGGTATGTGGAATAAATTGTAAATGCCAAACACTTCGGATATATCGGTATATCTATCTATATATCTATTACTCTTTTATCTTTACATATCTATCAGCTTTCCATATCTATATATCACTCTCTTAGTTTTCATATCTATCTCTTAACTTTTCATATCTATCTATCTATCTATCTATCTATCTATTACTCACTTAGCTTTGCAGATCTATCTATCTATCACTTAGCTTTGCATATCTATTTATCTATCACTTAGCTTTGCATATCTATCTATCTATCTATCTATCTATCTATCTATCTATCTATCTATTGCCCTCTTAGCTTTGCATATCTATCTATCGCCCTCTTAGCTTTGTATATCTATCTATCTATCTATCTATCTATCTATTGCCCTCTTAGCTTTGCATATCTATCTATCTATCGCCCTCTTAGCTTTGTATATCTATCTATCTATCTATCTATCTATCTATCTGTCTATCTATCTATCTATCTATCTATCTCTTAGCTTTGCATATCTATCTATCTATCTATCTTTACTTCCTACGCTTAACTTTTCATATCTATCTATCACTCTCTTACCTATCTATCTATCTATCTATCTATCTATCTATCTATCTATCTCTGTCTTAGCTTTTCATTACCTATAATCTGCAAAGCGTATTTATATCTATTGATCTATCAATATATATATATATATATATATATATATATATATATATATATATATATAGCTTATCAAAGAAGCTTGTATTTCTGGTATTTATTAGTCATCTATGATCCTGAATTGGAATGAAAGAAGCGATGGCACCGACACTGAATCGACCATAACAATTCAGGACGTAGAAAAAGTAAATACCAAATGCTTCAGACACCTCGGCGTTTGGATCAATTATAACAAATTAAGTATAAGAGAAAAGGAAATTGAGCAAAGTAGAGGCTTCGTTAGGGCTAGTTTCTCGCAACACAGTAAACAGCTACAAAACGAAAACATCAACCGGAAAACACGAGCCATGGTCTTAAATAGCCTCAGCAGGTCAAGACTTTCATATGGATGCCATGCAGGACGCCAAACAAGTTAGGATATACCCGAACTGTCATTTGCAGAAAACCACTTTCAAAGATCAATGGTGAAAAAATTTTCAGCGTTAAAGCCTGAGGGTCTTGGTAAATATCATTCATCTTTGAACATTGTGGACTGGCGATACAGATGCATTAAGAAATATCTGAACCAAATAACGGAAAAGCCATCACTCGAGGAGAACCAACAGCAGCAACAAGTAAAATGGATAGCAAGTTCAACTCCAAGTGAAAACAATGGCATAATAAACACGTTGATATTCCACACTACTTCAAACAAAAGGTTAGGAAGGAAACCCCCATCAATAATGGAAAGAACAATAACAGCTACTGGGCTTGAGAAACTTTTTTTTTTCTGAAAATTTATTTTAAAAAAAGGATTTTATAATTTTAAACTGAAAAATTTACTGGTTTCTAGTTCAATGCATGCCAAACATGACCATTATCATATTTGAATCAATAAGTATTTATTTGGTAGGAGAAAAGCCAAATATTTGACCTTATATTTGCGTTCACCTGCCTTTACTGAATCCGGAATAGGCGGGACTATATGCAAAGCCCAATAGCAACTCAAGTTAAGGAGTTACTGAAATCAGCCATTCTGTGAGTGGTAACTGTAACTGGCTTAGTTTATGCGGATAGGTGAGGAATCGTAATAAAAATATATTATTCGTTTTTATTCGTAAAGATCGCATAGCCGATCCATTATAAAAATACATTCGTCGCGAAATAATTAAATGAACGCGGCTAAATCGCAGTGTATATTAGTATACTGACTGAATAAGCTAGGTACGACCGTGCGTTTGATGTGGTCTTATTTTTCGTTAACACGTTGACTACCAGAGGCCAATTACGAAATAAACTAATATAACCATTATCATATTTGAGTTTATAAGTATTTATTTGGTAGGAGAAATGCCAAATATTGGACGCTTATATTTGCGTTCACCTGCCAATTACAGAATCCGGAAGAGATGGGTCCATATGCAAGGCCAAATGATAACTGAAGGTAAAGAGTTACTGAAAGTAGCTGTTGTGTGAGCGGCAACTGAAACTGGCGTAGCTGTGAAAGGTAAGGGTTAAACCGAGACTTGAAAAAGATTATGATTGAAGTGAACGGGAAAGAATTCTCCTGGGAGATTGTTACACACATAAGACGCTCTCTGAGCGTAACTTCCTTTTTTTTTTTTTTTCACTAAGGGAATAGTAAGAGAATTATGATAGTTCACGTCACTGAAAGCGAGCCATGGCGGGTAAACTCTGGCAGTCTTAAAGTTATGGAAACCAAAGAATAGTTTGAACTCTGTTTAACATTTACCATGGAAATAGCGATAGAGATGCCGGAGACTATTGAGGAAAAAGATTATAAGTCAAAACCTATTCATCACCAACAAGGCCACCTGGAAGAATCACTTCATAAGACACCAGAAATGTTGAAACAAAATGGCTATTTTTTTGTAGTGATATTATAACATGTTTATATTATAATATTTGAATAAAGGGAAATGATATCTATATCTATCTATCTATCTATCTATCTATATATATATATATATATATATATATATATATATATATATATATATATATATATATATATATATTCTCATTCACAGAGAAACTGTTTCGCTGTATCACAGCTTATCAGTGTGATTAGACGTCCGGTTGCCTCTAGCTAGGATTGAAACCCGACTGAATCGGCGTCAGATAAACACACAGTGGCTGAGAGAACTCGAGTCAGTTTACTGAAGAGTCTTGCATTGTTATCGGTAATTGTCACTGTTTACAAACCCACATATATATAGTGTGTATCAAAAATACTTTTACAAACTTTGAGCGTGGCTTCCTTACTCCAAATTAAGGATAAATATCGACATAAACATGTTTTGAATTATTAAGTTTAAAGTTTACGGTAGACACTGTTGTGTGTGTGTGTGTGTGTGTGTGTGTGTGTGTGTGTGTGTGTGTGTGTGATGAAAACTATATTTTAAGGTATGCTTTATTTTAATGTTAAGTGTTCAATATCAGTGATAGAGCCACTGCAAATATAAGGAGCTACAGTGCATAGCGTGAATATTTCATGCTTGAACGCAATCTTCATAGGATTGTGTCCAGTCTTATATATAATTCTAAACCTAGGCACAATATTGCACGAGACAGCTAAGCTGCGTTGGGAAGAACCATTACGATTCCATGATTTGAAGTGACATTTGGACTCCCAGTGTGGAGTGTTGATTCCTTTTAACACAGCGGCACGGTCGACCCATAATATAACGTGTCCTGTTCGCATGGAAGGGGAAGTCTCCGTCATTCGCGTTACCAAATGGAAGACATTTCGTTAGAAATTGGTAGCAAGAATTAAATGGAAACATTTCTATGAATTATAACATTTAGAAAAAGGTAAGAGGATTCCATTCACGACAGTTGAGCATGACGTAAATCATATGTCAGCAGGGACTGCTAATGACAAGAACCACAAAAATTGTTGGCAGACTTTAGAACGTGCGCGCATATTGACTGAAATAATTACATTATAATCAAATATATATAGAAATACGAAATAAAAATTATATATCCATTCTAGACAATTTAGTCATATCTATCTATCTATATTTGTATCTACTTATATCAGATTGTTCATATATCTATGTTTGTCAGTTGTTCAGATCTGAGTCTGTTTGTATCTATCTTCGTCAATTTGTTCATATCTATGTTTTTATCTATCTATCTATCTATCTATCTATCTATCTCTCTCTCTCTCTATATATATATATATATATATATGTGTGTGTGTGTGTGTGTGTATGTGTGTGGGGTGGGGGAGTAACCAATAAGGATTACAAACTGAAATTTCTACCAGTCACATATACACAGTCACAAAAAAAAAACAAGGAAATAACTAGCTTTAATATAATAACAATAATAATTTTGTAAATTAAAAATTAAAAATTATCTTCAACTACCATAATTTTACACAGAATACCTATTATCAGGATTTATACCAAAATAAATTAATACATATAACAAAATGAAATAAAATAAAATAAAACACCAACAACCACATTTTAGTTCAAGCTACCACCACTAGCTACCGCCACTATAACTATTTATATGGTTTTATCATTCTCCCACCACCGTTACCCAATCATTTCAACCAATTTACAATTTCTACCAATTTACAATAACTATTAGCTAATAATATTATCACTGTCTCCAATCCCTTGCAACATTACTATCACATCATATCATATAGACCAGTTATTAAATTAAGCTACCCTCTCACCCAGCACATTAAATATTAAACATCACCATATAAATTAACCAATAAGGATTACAAATTTCTACCTGTTACATATACACAGTCACCAAAAACAAACAAATAACCAGCTTTAAATATAACAAATAAACACCCATTTTTTTCAAAAATTTAAAAATAAATATAAATAATAATAATTTTTACCTATCATAATTTTACACAAACCCCACCACACGTATATACATACATACGAGGAAATATTATTCAGCGGAAAAATAAATAACATGACATGTATACATTCACGAGACATTCACAAGACATTTCCGCCACACTTCCAATCTTTAAATTTCAACATTTCAACATACAAATGCGTATGTATAGACACAACACCACCCGTATACATACATATGTCATATCCGAAACTGCCCACATATATTTATATATGTATGAGTCCCGACGGACGACCAAGTATGTATATGTGTCTGCATACATCGATGTTTGCGTTAGTACGATGACATAATCGACGAAGTTTCCGCCACCACTTCCACAATAACACCAATACACGCAATCTACATAAACCCAAAATTTTAAAAAAATTAATCAGTTTGTCTGACGATCGCTAAAGCGTGAAACCCAGGGTCACAAACTCACATCTATCCAAATATATATATATATATATATATATATATATATATATATATATATTTTATATTTGTACATTATTTTAAACAGCATATTTATTTATTTTACATGTAAATCTATATAAAAACTTCGTATGTCAGTGTGTCATTCTGTCACATTTTTTCAATTAAAGGGACACATTTTTCGAACTTACAATAGCTCATCTTCTTCTATATAATAAATGTAAATGTGAGTGTGTCATTGTATCCAACTTTTTCAATTAAAGGGACACAACTCTCTAGCTGATTTTTTTCTTCTATAAAATAATGCGAATGTCATTGTGTCATACATTTTTTTTAAAACTTTACTCTTAGAGGCCGTAGCCCAGAATATATCATTTTTGGAATTAGGTCGACTCTTTGAACAAATTAAAAACAAATCAGACCGTATCCGGGACTTGCAATCCTGAAATTTAAGATTCCAATTTTTTCATCATTGCGATTGTTTATCGGCAATCTTTGTACGTGATTTTTTGCGACGGATTTTTTCTACGATAGCAATTTTTAAAACTTCGAAATTTATTGCGAAATCAGGCGAAAGTAACCCATGAAATAAAAATAACTGTTTTGTACAGAACGTAAGGACCTACGTACATCAAAATGTCTTTAAATTAAGTGGCGACAGAATAATCATCCTTGTACTATTAAAAGTTAATGCAATACTTTAAGGCAGTAATCAGCTTTGAGTTTTGTAGTTTATATTTTCCTATCGCATCTATTCTAACCTATTTATTGTGATTAAGGCCCAATAAAAGATAAATAAAACAGACTCAACTCAAATATATGCCTAAGACATAACTAGATTTAAGTAGATATATAGAGGGATGGATATATGAAGGAACTTAAATCTGTAGATAATAACAGAAACACCACACTTATTTCCTATCATTTATATTTCTGTATGTATCTGTGTGGATGTAACAAAAGAAAAAAGAAGCGAATATTAAACTGTTAGACGTTTGAGAATAACTTATGGGAGAATCATGATTGACACGTACTGTAGATCAGTGACCTTCACTGTCTATATCCAGGCAAAGATGAGAAAAAGAAAACATAAACTTATCTAATCCCTTTTATATGAATGGATGACAAAGCGAGGATAACGATCTAAAATTTGCTTAGAGTTACCGAAGAAAGTAAATTGCGGAGCCCTATGCTTGCCATCGTACTAAAATGAACAGATACCATCAAGATTTATTCAAGTAACATTAAGCAAATAGAAATTGATAGTTTCCCTAGATACGTATGCATCCAGCAGTTGCTAAGTCTTTTCAGCTTTTGGGCATGCGTAAAAAACTGAAAGTATCCGCGTTCTGAAATGATTCGAGGTCAGGATAGGACGCTAAAATTAGCACCCCATGCCATAGACGCACATACATTGGACAGTATTTAATTTACCAACAGAAGAGTAAGTTCAAAGTTATCGGCATTGACTTAAGAACGTTTCTTGAATTTTTACTTTCTTTCAGGAATATTAATTGAAATTTTCATTACACATAAAGTTCCTCATAGAATAAGAACTTTTATCTAATTTTGTTTCACTGTATAGTTGTCTTCTCAACCAATTCAACACTTCAAAAAACTCAATAGATTTTGTTCGCCAATAGACAAGGCATTCTCAACTAGAAACGTCAACCGCGGAATCTAATAATAACAGTAGACATAGACATAGACAACTGGAGACATAGAGGGGGTGTTAGGGAGTCAAGTGTCATTTAGTGCTATAAGAAACACATGTTATGGAGAGACTCTTACTCCCCGACAGGACATATTTAGCGAAAGAGGTGCCGAGAGAAAGAGATACTAACCCACATAAACTTTTATGTGAGTGGATGGTAGATTGCGGGAGAAGGTGGAGGTGATAAACTAAAATGATCCAATGAGCAACAGGAAACAGAAAATTGTGTTTTGCCTGTTCAGAAGATAGAAACCATATAAATAAAAAGGTAGACGCCATATTAATAAAGAATAAGTTAATATAACGTTTAACGTTATTTGATATAAATGCCACAAGTCGCCATATACATAAAAATGTGTTTTCCCTGTCAAGAAGATAGACGCCATATAAAGTTTAAAAAAGTTTGACGCCATATAAACAAAAAAATATGTTTTAGTATAACATTTAATACTATTTGATATTATTCAATGTTAATGCCACAAATCGCTATATAAAAATGTTTTCACTGTCTTTCTAGACAGTGATAGATGCCATATAAATAAAAAATGTGTTAATATAACATTTAATGTTCTTTAATGACAATGCTAAAAATTGCTATGTAAAAAAAATGTTTTCCCTGTCCATAAAATAGATGGCATGTAAATTTTCAAAAAAGATAGACGTCATATTAATATTTTTTATTAATACCACAAATCGCCACATAAATTTAAAAAAAAAAATTATTTCTTTGTCCAGATGGTGAGCACCATATAAATAATAAAATTAGCCGCCATATAAATAAAAATAATGTTTAATATAGCATATAATGATATTTAATGACATTTAATGTTAATGTCATATAAATAAATAAAAACGAAGAGGACGCACTTTGATGATCGTCTTCATTTTGAAAGTCGACAACGAGATAGGTATTTTGAAATTTTAGTTTTAATTTCCTATTCCTGTTTTTTTTTTTTATCTTCTTAAGCAGTGAAATGAATGAAAACGGCCTAGGCTGATGATTCCTACCCAAATTAGGCAGAAAACAAGGAAACATGCCTTGGTTTTAATCCTTGTTGGAATAATTGTAAAAAAGGCCCCCATCCCCAAATCCAAAAAACACATCATACAGACGCATACTGACATTTCTTCCTAGTCAAAGAGATATGCCACTTCTCTGTCTTATCCGCCATATTTTTTTCGCATTGAAGTCAGAACGCTACAATCACTTGACTGTATTCCTATTGTATGTTAATTCCATTCTTACTTTGTGATTTCCTGGGTATGTCGATAACGAAATCCGGCAGAAAAGGCCTCTAACTTGGAAGTTTTAAGGAGCGTGGAACCACCTCTTAAATGCTGTTGTTCCCGGATCTATTCTGAACTGGGGTGGTAGCAACTTTCAGGGTCCCAGTCACCTGCCAATAGAAACCCCCAAAACTGGGTTTGAAACATTATGGAAGTATAAAAATACTTTTTTTATACTAATAACAGCAATCAATTTGCATATGAAAAAATCTACCAGCAATATATTCTTGGAAAAGAAAAGAAAAAATATAAAAAAATTGCCAGCAATATATTTTTTTTAAAGATTACTATCGCTCCCAAGAAAATTAAATTTCGGCATTAAATGATTCATAAGGAGTTGACATGCGTTAAACAAATAAAACCAAATCTTTCTACCGCTCTGTCGGCTCTGCCTTCGGAATACGCCGGTTGCAGCTCTGCAAATGGGTAAGAAGATAAACTACATTTGACAGCAAGGCCTCTGATCAGGAGGTTTTGAGGAGCGTGGAAGCACCTCCTTATTGCTGGTGTTTACAGTTCCACCCTGACTTGGGATAGAAGAATCGGTTGGGGTCCCATCTATGAGTAAATAGTAAACATCAAACTGAGATCAAAACGCTATGAAGGTGTAAAAATAGCTTGTAATAAAAGCAATACATTTTTGTAAAAAAAAATATTATCAGCAATGAATTTTTGAAGAAAAGAAAAATTACCAGCACTACATTTTTTAACAAAAATATATTACCAGAAATACATTTTTTAACAAAAATATTTTCAGTAATAAAATCCTGTTGGTACCTACCCGCCACCACCAGGTAGCACTTTAAAAAAAGTCATAGGACCAAGAGTCCCCATCCCCCATGGGAAGTTCCGAGCAATTAGTAAATTTTTCTTACTCTATTTTTTTTTAGAACGACAATTATTTATTGAAAAAGTTTGAACAAAGTAAACTATAAAGAAATTTTTTTCTATCCTCTGCCAGCCATAATGATGTGGAAAGCATTATCGAACCATCGCCAGTGAGACACGCTGCAAGAGCCACTCCGTTTAGCGAGGATCGTCCCTTAATCGAGACGCAATCGCGCCAATCCTCCAAAGGAACGCCATCGAATGAGGGCCAATAACCCCTGAAGTCTCCACTGCCACAGGAGTAAAAAAAAATCTATCAGTAATTGAATAATATTTAACTATTGTTTTTTTTTTTCATCTCTGCGTCCCGGGCAACAGACACCTGCTCAACCGCGGACCTGATCAAATTACCGACCGAAAATATATCAGCACAGGTCGCATCCCAAATCAACGACTTCGCCATTTTAAAAGGGAAAACGTTAATGCCATCCGGCCGCTTTCCATCACCGCGGTCGAGGTCGATATTGAACTCACGCTCTTTGGGTCCTGTCACTGGATCTAACTAAGGACACATGGAACATTGGATAAAGGCGTTGGTTCGATCCAGTGACAAGACCCCAAAAATGTGAGTTCAATACCTGGAGATCTCGGAGAGGGGAATTAACAGGAGATAACTGATAACTGACATTCATTAAACATGGCACGTGGAACTAGAACAGTCTACCCCAGTGAGCGAAATAAAGGGTTCAGTTCGACATTCCAACCACCTGAAGAAAGCCGGAGCGTACAACGATCGAAAAATTGTAATAAATATGGCGACAAAGAAGAGCACAATAGTCCGAATAATGTAAATATTGTATATAATACCTCATCTCAGAAATATAGACAGATACTGACGTTGGAATTATCGTTCGGTCTTCTACAAATCTTTATCTGTCTGCCAGCTTCAGTTTTGTATCCAGTAAATAGTAATTAAAAAAAATGGGTTTACTATGAAATAGCTTTTCATACGATGGTTCTTGCGTTGCCGAAAGCAATTGAAAATCCTCAAATTCATTTGGAATTAATAAAAACAAACACACGCACACAGAAGTAGAGCAATGACTCAGAAATCATTTAAAAACGGGTCGTAGGAAAATTAGGCACGGACACTGTATAGATATTATCGACATTCGCAAACGAGAGGGGTTCACAGAACTTTAAAACAATATTGCAATCAAACGAGTTTGTGAAATTTGGTTTTCCAAAATGAAGGTATATTTATGTGCGCATAGAATTGAAACAATTAAATTTTACTCGCTTATTTTATTTTAATTTATTTTATTTCATTTCATTTTTTTTTTTTTTTTTGTTCTTGGCGTCTTTTTATTCGTTCTTTAACGATATCAAGGCAGCTGGTTATTTTAAATGAGTTCGGATGCTTAAGAATTAAAAAGGAAAAAAAAAGTACCAAACTGAATTGCAGATAAATTGCTATTATTAAATTAAGGCTCCCATTGCGCCCATGCCATCACACACACACACACACACACACACACACACACACACACACACACACACACACACATATGTATAAGACTGTTGCGTTTTCCTTTTGTTTTCGTTCTGTATCTCTGTAATGCATTTATGGAATAATGTAAAGAACAATTAATATTTGAATGTGTAAAATGGGGTCAACTGACCTTCCTTCAACCACGTTAATTCTGAAAGCAAATGTTTCTTTTCAACATTATACGCACAACTATAGCAATCGAAATATATGCGCACATTTATTGGAATTTGCATTTATTTTGAGATAGGTCTGCCTGACACGAAAATATCGACATCGGTTTTTGCAGTGTATAATAGCAATGTATTTATCGAAGGTGATTTCAGGCACACACATACAGACAGACAAAATGAACACAGATAGATAGATATATAGATAAATAAAAATGAAAACAAATAGACATATAGATAGACAAAAAAGAATACAGATATATAGATAGATGAACAAAAGTGAACACGTGTAGATATATAGATAGACAAAAAATGAACACACACACACATATATATGAACAGAGATAGACAGAAAAGATGAACACAGATAGATAAATATGTGACGTCCCCCACGGTGTCGCTGCGCCAATCGTGACGTCAGCCTGGCCGCGCCCGCCGTGCTGTCCCGGTCGCGGCGCCAATTGCGACGTCACCCCGTCTGTCTCCGCGCCGTCCTATCCTGTCCTGTGACGACCAATGTGACTTGGTATTGGTCGCGGCACCAAATGTGACGTTTTAACCTTTTGCTGATTCGGATGGGAATCTGGTTAGATTCGGTATCAGCCTCGTCGTTCCCAGCTCGCCTCCAACGTCTGGTTACCGAAGTAACTGCTTTGATTTCTAGTCTAACCTACCCACGTTGTGATTTGATCTTAGGTAGACGAAATCAATCAGTCGCCAGACCGTAATGCAAGCTGAGTCCGGACAAGGGTAACACCACACAAGTATATGTAAAAGAAAATAAAGTAATAACTCGAAAAGTTCAAATGTGTTAAAAATGAATAACAATATTTTATATCTGGTTGCTGAATACAGGACTGGAGCTTCCGCCCAACCCGCTATATGGATTCGTGACACTTTGTGTTTGTTAGGCGAGTCTTAACATTTTAAGATGTTTGTTCTTTAAGAAACTGGTTCTTGGTGTATCTTCAGGCGATATTCGTAAAACTTGTTTTGGTTGTGTGAGTCTAAGTCGTTGTTCAAAAATAAATTGTTCTTGGTTAGAAGTTGAGGTCGTGATTGCGTGGAATCTTAGTCAGCTTTCTGCGAGGCGTCTGCAAGCTCTCAGCTCAATGCAACTGCTTGCCTGTATGTCTCCAACCCCAACTGCAGACTCAACTCAACTCAACTGCCGTCCACTCGTTGCTTATATGGACGCTGACCAAAGCCGAGGTGGGCTTGTCGAGGTTTGAGGTTCCTTGATAATTCTAAATCCACAATCTACTTCTTTGTTTTCGGTCAGGAAAATTTTTTATTTTCCCTTTTTGGAAGTCCTTCCATATTCTTCCTTTTTCATATGGGTATCTCACCCAATCACTTCAGGGGGCGTCAACAGGTTTCCCCCCTCTCTCACAGTGGCATCTCACACCGATCCCTTCAGGGGTTGTCAACAGACCTTCCATCCTTCGTCACATGATTACCTTCGACTAACGCTCACGCCACCATTCATCCAAGGAGCGCTCAACGGCGTGGGTTTGGCCGGACTAGCCTCGGTTTAAAAAATCTTGTTCAAAGAAAAAAAATTATCTTCCTTTTTTTCTTTCTTTTCTTTCTTTCTTTCCTTCTGCCCGACAACAAATCCATACGACCCGTAGGGTGATCCCTTAATCTCAATTTTATCTGAATGTCACCTGGAATTCGTCACTCGGGACCTTCGCCAAACAAGTGTGTGGTCAATTGGACGTATTGCGCTACAGGCAATTATTCGTTTCGATAAAATAATTTTCTTATCATAGCCAGCTCCTGACACAAAACAGGTGCCTTTTTCCAAACGACATCTCCGTAGATAGCTAATGGGTCAATCTTTTCTTCCTGGTATTCTGCGGGTGGTCCAATGGACATTTTGTTTTTGGGTCAGTGCGTGCTTCATTAATTTTTATCTCTCAGTTTCTGTTTCGTAGGCTACTTGATCGACCTAAAATTTTTACCATTGCCATGGGCAGACTGTCACCGTATACTCGGTGCGCCGTCATAAATTAAATTAAATCCTACACATCCGCGACCTTACTTTCCTCGCTAATGAGAATAAAATCTTTAGCACTTTTCTTTGTTAAAAAAAAAATAACATCGTCTTTTCGTGATAGATTCTTATCACCTAATTTTAATTCTCGCCTTTTTTTTTTTCACGCCACACTAAATAGTGTCACAAATAGATAGATAGATAGATAGATAGGAATGAACATTGATACAGATAGGAATAAAAAGATAGATCGATAGGAATAGACAAAGATAGATAGGCATGAAAAAAGACAGGCATGAAACGGTAGATAGATAGATAGGAATGACCAAAGATTGATAGATCGTAAGAATCACTGGAAAATCCTTTGAGTCATTCAGCTACGAAGGGAGCAGGTTAATAAGCAATGATGTGAGCAAAAAGATCATTCAGGTCTTCAGTAATCGTACCAACATTCATAATTTATCTTGCATCTCCAAAGTCCATTTAAGAACCATCAAGAGAAAGTGACGAAGCTTTTAAAAAAGGGAACACTAGACATGAAAACTGCATCAAGTCACAACAGGAAAAGGTATCCTAATTTCAACTTCGAGCTGAAAAGATCAATTAAAAACAATACAACGAAAGCCATAAGCAATATTTTGAAATCAAAAGAAAATTGTTGAATCGCAGGAACGCAGCAATAATAACAATATCTCCACACGTAACAGTAATTGACGTAATTTTCAGTTAACAGTATGAAAATAGCATTCTCTAAATTCTTTCAGTTGCTATGGACATTTTGTTTTTGTTATTATTAGTTACTTTGTTAAAATAAATTCATTTGTTTTTTGCCTTGAGAAAGTCCACATTGGACAAAACGCGACGCCAACGATTACAGTTTTCTTATTGTCATATATATATATATATATATATATATATATATATATATATATATTCATGAATTATTCATCTAAAAACAAATACAAAGGTTAATGATTTAATTGGCGAGAAAAAAAGGTTCGGGGTTTTTGTACATTATTTGAATTGTTTGCGACGATGGATTTCTCTCCAATTAAATCATTAACCTTTGTATTTGTTTTTTGTATGAATAATTCATGAATTTGTAAATTAATTGCACCTTTATTGAAATTAAAATAACTCATCCAAGTGCAACTTTTGGATAATAAGTGCGACATTACTGTAATTATTGAACAATATAGTCCATGCCACTTTGACAGAAAATTTACCAGTAAAAAAGAATTCACTCATCACTATCTTTGTACAAGAAAGCACGATCGTAAAAATTTAAATTCAAACTCAGCGTTGCGACTGCACGCTCCAAAAACAATAACTCATTTCTAATAGCATTTTTCGGATTACTATACATATATTTTTGTTTTCCTCTTATTAATGAGAGTAAAAACAAGAACAAAATCTATTCCATACCTGAGGATGTCTGTAGGAACAAACGAAAGCTTGTAAAAAAAATAAGAACTTATGCAACAGAAATTTCTAAAAACAAGAATATTTTCATTCATAAACAGGTATGATGGATTGCTCGCCAATTAAATCATTAACCTTTGTATTTGTTGTTTGTATGAATAATTCATGAATTTGTAAATTAATTGCATCTTTATTGAAATATGTATATATATACATATACACACACACACACACACACACACACATATATATATATATATATATATATATATATATATATATATATATATAATGAACTCTCCGTCGTTTTCTACGTATGCGGATCGGACAACTTAGTTGATTCAAGTATGAAATTTTCTGTGATAATCTTAAGTGGCATTTAAGACGTGCTAGTGATTTACAAAGGTGGCCACATATGGAGCAAGTGTGAGGCTTGTGAGATGAGATCACTGTTAGATTGGCTGACCTTTTTAGATCTTGCTCTCTCTCTTCTTGAAGATGATTCAGACAAGGAGATTGAAAATTGCTGATTCCACTAATATATATATATATATATATATATATATATATATATATATATATATATATAGATAGATAGATAGATAGATAGAATACCTTCTGCCCCATCTCTCTCTACCACCTCGTCTTTCCCTCCCTCTTATTCTAATATTAGATTGTCTATGGTGTGTGTATGTCACCACGAAATGTATCTTTATGCATTAGACATCCGACAACATTCATTTTTCTCTTACTTAAACCCCTTCCACTCACCTCTCCTAAAATTCTCTCTGTTAAGGTTTGATCTCCCTCTTCCTCCTCATACTTACACTCTCTCTAAATTCTGGTTTTATTTCAGGAGTTGTTTTTCCTGTTTTCTTTTTGAATTTGTAGGTCTGATGAATTGGATCGTATTTACGATTCCAATGGAATAAATTATGACCATGGAATATTAGTGTTTAAGCCTTTTTATTATATATATATATATATATATATATATAAGATAATTTCAATAAAATTTAATATACTTCTATTTTCTTCCTAAGAATGAAATATTTTATAACCTAAATACTTATCAAATTATATTAACATGAAATGAATAAAAAACGCAGAGCCACTTTATTTAGCGCTTTCATTTTATTCGCTGTGTTACATATATATATATATATATATATATCTGTGTGTGTGTGTGTGTGCATTTTTTCAGATGGCGTATGTCTGTAGAGGATCGAAAATGTGTGAAAAGACAATTGTAAAACTATACTCAGTTTAGCCGACATTTTTCGGCATTTGACGGCTTTTACCAAGACAAATTGTTATGGCTTTAATTTGTAACAATTACATTTTTGACATTTACTCAAAGTTAACACGGCCTGCCCACGAAATGTTGAGTAAACAAAACTTAAACAAGGAGACCGTCCACGAGAGATGCAAGAGATAAGGAAATCATCTGTAGGCCATGGTTGAGGCTAGTGACAATTTTATTGAATTAGTTTACTCTTTTGTATTTCAGATGCTTTTGTGTAAATTTGGTAATTATATCCGTTAAAATGATATAGCAGTGCTATTTACATTTTCACCTCATTTACGTGACAATTTATCAATCGCATCTCTTATATATGTATATATATATATATATATATATATATATATATATATATATATATATATATATATATATATACTCAAATTGTTAAATATAACAAACAATGAATAACCACTATGGCTGATCCGATCATGAGACTTTCTAAAGTTTGCTATAATTTCAGCTGGACATAAAGAAATATCATTGTCCAACATTTGGATATTGTTTTTAATTAAGTTGGTCCTTGATCTAAGTTTCGGCTCACATGAGCCATCTCTGGTTATACGGACATTTAAACAAAGACATTCAGCATCGAAGATGATATTTTGTTATGTTGACAAAGAAGATTGCTATACGACGATAACAGTCGCGGAATAACAGACATAGGTCGTAAGCTCAAGATGCCATTCTATAACGTCATACTACACAAGGCACCGAAATATAAACAATAGAACAATATGTCTAGATGCAATGCAATGTGTTGTCACTTGTTTGAAATGTAATTTTGTTGAGTGTGGGTTGCTTCGTTTTAATGTAGATGACCTCTAATATGTAAACGTTCTTTTTACTGTGTGTATGTATGAGTATTATTGTTTTATCAACTAATATCTGTTTATGAACATGGCTATGTTTTTCTAAAAAATGTTGCTCAATAGAACTAATATTAGAAAAGTGATAGGTAAGTCTACAGGAGAGTGTGGTTATATATATATATATATATATATATATATATGGTTAATTATTACTATTAAAAGTTTGTCATGTAAATGGTTTTATTTTTTAAGCATTTCGCCACAAGGAAGGTTGGAGTGCCACTCTGACGCAAGGGGTTACATGAGTGAAAGTACGAATAAAGGGGGGTGTTCGAGGAAAGGATAAAGAGAAAGACGAGGATCAAGAGCTACGCATCAGAAGATGTCAATTGAGATTACATTTAAATTTTTGAGGATTATATTTATCAGGAAAGCAAGTAAGAGGAAGGAAGATCCACTGTCGGGAAGTACGAGAGAATATGTTGGAGTAGAAGAGGCGTTTATATTTAATTGTCTCGACATTAAAATGTTGGGGCCAAGATACCAACCTATCAGTATGCTTAAATCATGTAGTTGGGGTACCAGTAAAATCATGTAGTTGGGGTACCAGTAAAAATCATGAAGTTGGGGTACCAGTGAAATCATGTAGTTGGGGTACCAGTAAAAATCATGTAGCTGGTGTACCAGTGAAATCAGGTAGTTGAGGTACCAGTGAAATCGTGTAGTTGGGGTACCAGTAAAAATCATGTAGTTGGTGTACCATTGAAATCATGTAGTTGGTGTACCAGTGAAATCATGTAGTTGGGGTACCAGTAAAAATCATGTAGTTGGGGTACCAGTAAAAATCATGTAGTTGGGGTACCAGTAAAATCATGTAGTTGGGGTACCAGTGAAATCATTTAGTTGGGGTACCAGTAAAAATCATGTAGTTGGTGTACCAGTGAAATCATGTAGTTGGTGTACCAGTGAAATCCTGTAGTTGGGGTACCAGTGAAATCATGTAGTTGGGGTACCAGTAAAAATCATGTAGTTGGGGTACCAGTGAAATCATGTAGTTGGGGTACCAGTAAAAATCATGTAGTTGGGGTACCAGTGGAATCATGTAGTTGGGGTACCAGTAAAAATCATGTAGTTGGGGTACCAGTGAAATCATGTAGTTGGGATACCATTGAAAATAGCTCGTCAGAGCAGTTGCCCTGAAAATATTTATAGAAAAGCCAGAGGGAAGCCACATAATGTCGTTGAGAAAGTGACTGAAGACGAGATGCCAGGTCAGGACATATCTCATTGCATATCCGTCTCTAGACTTTGTTGAGAACCTCAAGATAAACAGTGGGGGTACCAAACCATATATAGCAACAGTATTCAATGCAAAGACGAATGGTAGATTTGCTGATTTGGAGGAGGGGCTCAGACGAGAAAAAAAAACTTCTGGTGCGACACAGAGCAAATTTTCCTTCTGGTAGATACATCGATTGATTCAATGTAGTTGTTCCACCTCAGGTAAATGGAAAATTTTAGACCAAGAAGACGCAGAGAGACGCACTCGTGAAGTTGAGCATCACCGATGCAGATAGGAAGCAGGGAGTTTTCTCTATGGTGGATAAACGAGAGGAGTTTCGGATTAAAGTTTACATGCCATTTCCAGTCTCAGTTATGCACAGATTAGAAGTCTTTTGTGACAGGAGTAAAGAGTAGTGACATCGGTATTTATCAATCCACCCACGAGGATCGAATGTGGCACAAGGCCGTTTTTAATGTGAGTATCCCCGAACCTGTAGGCTCGGCCAAAAATATGGCCTTTCTGAACCCGCCTAGACGGGTTCAGGCCCTGTCAACCTCCCCGGACGAAACCTTGCCCTTCGGCAAAGCCTCGGCCGGGTTCCTCTCTGCTAATGCAGAGAGTTCGACAGTCGCCGACGAATCTTACTACTCGGTAGATGTCTACTTGAGAACTGATGACACCATGGAGATCGTTGAAGATCAGAAACAGTGACCCAGGATAGAGCTTTAGGGTCACCAGCGTTCGTATGAAAGAAAATGGAGGAGAACCTGTTTAGGATGACCTTCATTTTACGGTTTGATAGGAATTATTGCATTAAGTTAAATGATCGTCTTGTAATAAAGAATTCGTCGAAGGTCCGCATGCCAAACCTTATCAAACGCCTTAGAGATACTAGAGCCACAGCTCAACATTCACCGTTATTATCGAGAGCTTTGTATGCAAATTCAGTTACGACCGTAAGCACGTCAACGGCAAACCAGGCAAATTGGAAACCACATTGGTGTCAGAGAGTAGACCACGTGAGTTAAGGTGCTTAACCATTTCGCCATTGATTAAACCCTCGAAGACTGCCGAACAGTGGACGGAGACTAATAGGACATTATTTAGATGGGCCAGAATAGTCTCCAGAGTTCTAAAAACAGGGACAACAGAAGAGGACTTCCAACTGGCTGGAAAACAAGAGTCAGCGAGGCAATGGTTATACAGGCTGTCCATAAGGTCCGTATGCACTTTAAAAAATGATATCTTTACTCGTATTTGCAATAGACATAATCTGTAAAAAAACAATTATAAAGTTTAATGTACCTAGTTTTAAGTATAACTAAAATAACTAATGTGATTTCAGGCATTACTGCAAATCAGTTGGCAAATGTTTTCCGTGAACTGCAAAACCGTATTACCTTTTGTATTGCTAATGGAGGACATGTGGAAACTTAAATAAAATTTCAACAAAAACTTAAAAAATATAGATTTATTTTTTCTAATCCTTTTTACAAATTATTTCTATCGCAAAGACAAATGAAGTTATAATTTATTTAAAGTTCACGTGAACTTTATGGACACCCTGTATATTGCGGAGAGGACTGGAGCCAGCTCAGGAGCACATTTCTTTAGGACTACAGCTGGTATCCGGTCATCACTACTTGCTTTATAAGTGTCTAATTTAGAGATGTTGCCCAACACTATCGACGGGGTTATGCTAATCTCACTCAATAGAGACTCAGTTCTCAGTTGGATGAGCAAAGCATTCAGCCGCATCAGCTGTGGAGGTTAGAACTTCGAAATGATTGAATAGAGGATGGATTGTGTATTTGCTTTTGCTCAGCACATTAGTGCAAAGCCGCCAATAATCTTTAGAACGAAACCTGCGAGATTCAAATACGTTATTTCATTCTATCAGAAAATAGTAACTTTGCTTCATTGAGGATACGCTTGCACTCATCTCGAGAAGAATCAAAGAGATGTCTGTTGGAATCAGACAAGTCGCTTCGGTAAAGACGGAAGAAGTGATTCCTGTGGGCTATAGCAGCTGAGCAACCAACTGAGAACCAAGGCGATGAGCGCGATTTGAATTGTTTTTTCTTGCTGGGATGAAAGCTTCGATCTTTTACACAAGAGGAAACCTCAGATGCACATTTTTGAACGCGGAGATTAAAAACCACATTTCAAGGGACGTCACGACAGTACTACTACTGAGGCCAAAGAAAATGAATGATATCCGGAAACGCTTTCTTAACAGGAAACAAGAGATGCGCCTCTATTCCTGTTCAAGAGAATTGGAGATGTATTGGCTCGGAGTTAGGAAAGCCTATATATTCCTATTAAATAAATAAAAAAAAACACAAAACAAACAAACAAACGAAATAAAACAAGAAAAACAAAAACACACAAAAATCAAACAAAGAGTTGATCAACAACGTGCATAGCATCCAGATTGAAATTAGAATATAAGGTTTCAACTTATTTTAAGTGCCAACATTGAAGACGACACTCCACGTCTGTGAGCCAGGAATAAAAATTACGATCAATACTTGCATGGATCAGGAAAAAAAAATCAAAGATTTAATATTCAAACCAAATTTTCTAAAAAGGGGTAAAAGAATTTCATTTAATTAGAAAATTTAAAAAGTAATTAGTACCGAGTGAAAAAGGAATCGGTAAATAAAATGATTAACGTATAAAATTCAAAGTGATACATACAAGACGTCGATATACTTTTTCACATATCTTCGTAGACGAAAACTAAGCAAGGAGTGACGTTTTTTTTTGTTGTGCTGGCAATGACCGTCTAGTATGGCCGAATTTAAATTCCAAGACTGATGGATGGGTGGGAGGTGCAGAGCTAAGATCACCATGTGCTAACATTAACTTCGCTTTGAAGACAATACTACACGACTGTTAGCCAGGAATAAACTTGAATGAACTAGAAAAGAAATCAAAGATCTAATATTAAGAGTTTTCAAAAATAGACAGAATAAATACATTTCAATTAAAATAAAATAGCACCGTTTTTACAAATGAATAGGTAAATAAAATGATTAATATTGAAATTCAAAGAGTAAGAAAGATGACAATATACTTTCATGTGGCTTTATAGGCAAAAATTAAGCAAGGAGTCTTTTTTTTGCTGGAAATGGCTATCTCGTATGGCCGAATATCTTCATATATATATATATATATATATATATATATATATAAACAAACAAACAAATGTTTAGAGGTACAAAATTTATATACGGTTTTAAAAACTAGGAATTTATTGATTTTAATTTTATTTGTCTCTAAGAGCCTTTCAACTAACATCTCATCAGGAGACAATCGTTGGATCATTAATTAACGAAAAGAACTGTAACAAAAATAAAAAGCAAAAAATGGGGGTAGACACGCTAAAATAACAAACAAGAGTATATTCTTATAACGAGGTATAAAGCATATACACTTGTTTGTCATAAATTCCTAGTTTTTAAAACTATATATATATATATATCATCAAGGCGTGTTGTAATGGTTAGCAAACTTGTCTAGCTAAAACAGCTGCGACTGAAAAGTGAGTTCGATCCTCACTGGGCGCACCGTAGTTTCGGCCATTTGCCACATCTAAGCTACGCTTAGAAAATCATTAGGTCTCTTGTGAATATGTGGTATTGTGGTACATGTAGGATTGGGAGGTGATGGACAAGTTCTTGTGGTAATTGAGTATATTGTATTAAATGAATGGGTCGTGATTTTGTTTAACTAAGAATAGGATAGCTAGTGAAAGACCAGCCTTTCCCACTTTCTCTTCGGCCTTGAAGACCGAACGATAATTCCAACGTCAGTATCTGTCTATATTTCTGAGATGAGGTATTATATACAATATTTACATTATTCGGACTATTGTGCTCTTCTTTGTCGCCATATTTATTACAATTTTTCGATCGTTGTACGCTCCGGCTTTCTTCAGGTGGTTGGAATGTCGAACTGAACCCTTTATTTCGCTCACTGGGGTAGACTGTTCTAGTTCCACGTGCCATGTTTAATGAATGTCAGTTATCAGTTATCTCAATAAATATATTCAAATCTATCGGATTTATAGAACGACGTTCTCAGATCAACGATTAAAAAATGGCCTCGTGTGAATGAAGCCTGTAGGTCTTCGTGAGGATCATACTTACACCAACCTTGTGAACGGATGTCACATAATCAAATACAACTAATAAAAAAAATTCCGACGCTTAAAAACTTTCAACAGCTGCAACAACTGAAATGGATAGCAGATATAATTCGAAGAGTAAATGATCACAATTTGGATCCTCCACACTCTACTTCAGACAAAAGGTTAAAGAGGAAGGCATAACGGTGGATTTGAGGAAACTATCTTTCTGAAAGTTGCTTTGACGGAAAGATTTCATGAAATTAAAACGAAAGTTGTAGTGGCTGCTCGGTTTGAGTTGATATGATATCTTTTTTACTAGCACTACTCATGGGTCATTTAATATCAAAATGTAATGTTTTTTGAACATTTGAAGTAATAAAAATATGATATATATTATTCTGCTTTCACAATTGAATACATGGTAGATGATACTCAGCATTTGTACATATACAATGGTTGTGTATATATTAATGCTTGTGTGGACAAAATTACTAGAGCCGGTGTTATGTGTTTAATGTTCTAGTTTTGCTGAAGTTAGATTTTGGAATACAGTTTGATTTCTTTAGGAAAATGCCACGAAAGAGTTCTTTCATATTGGGTGTTTGAAGTTTTTACTGACATATCAATCTCAATGAGTTATTTAGTGGCGAAATCTAAATATTTTGTATATAGCTGAATGTAAAGACGAGTTGAACATGGCATCCTTGCCAGAGTCTAGATAGTTTGCTTGTTTTACTTTAGCAGCAAATGAAACTATGTGTTATTTAAAGACGAGTTGAATATGGCATCCATAACAGATATTCTGAAATCTAAATATTTTGAAAAGAATCATATGGCTTCAACTATATATGAAATTCAAAATTTTGAACGAAATTCAAAGTTTTGAACGAAATTCAAATTTTGGAACGAAATTGCATGCCTTCAACTACAGATAAAATGTAATTTTGTCCATTTTGGTATAAAATGTATTGTTGGTCATCCCAAAGAAAATATGTTTTTAAACATAAATAACAAATTCTTGTTTATTGCACTGATGGTCTTTCGCATTTCCTTATGTGACATGGGTAGTATTATAATACCTTTATGTTGTCCTTTGACCTCACAGTCTACTGAACATCAATAAAATTTATTTTGATTTTCTTTTCAGTAAAAAGTAAGTATCATTTTTAGAAAACCTAGTTAATTAATGTAATAGGCTTCAAAACATTTCTATGGGGAATATTGGATTTAAAATAAAATTTTTAAAATGCTGTTTACATTTTTCGTATACAATGGCAACTGGATGGGTCGACGAGAACCAAAGATTTAAAATACCTTAAAAGGTCATTGATATACGAGAATTATTTTTTCTCGTGCGATTAGCTGTAAGTCATTAACAATGAAAGAGAAATGACAGAAATCATTTTAATTAGGTACGGTGGAGTAATGCATAGCGACTCGGATTTAGGAATTCCAGTCGAATCCATTACATTCACTTACGTGATAATACTCTAGGTAAAGGTATGGGTCCTCCTCTCATGACGCAGGACAGACAGTGCTCTGTAGGCAACTTGTCTACCCAAGGAAGAAATGGCAACAACTCAGAATGTGATATATTATAATTTATCTTGCGTAAATATACAATTTCAGTAACGACTTTGGATTTGCTTTTACTTTCAATCTTTCTTCAGGCTCTTATTACAACCAAAGTTTTCAAATTTGGATTTTTCGCTCCAAATACATTTTGATATATTATGAATATTTTGCATGTTCAACATTAACTCCCCAGTAGACATTTTGAGATTATCATAACGACTGGATATTCCATTTAGGTCAAGGGGATCATTGAAAAAAAAAATAAGATCGTCCGATTTTGCAAACACATGCTATACAATCCGGTTTACGAACAACTGGGAAAAAATCAACTTTCCGTAAAACAACGACTCAAAACACTCTTCTAAAATATATCAAAATTACTTCTTCTTTTTTTTTGTGCCGTTTCCCTTCAGGAATTGGTGATTATGGCTCTCCACTTTCCAGCTATCCCTTGTAGTTCACAATATGTTTTGTCTGTTGGCTACTTCTTCCAGACCCTGTTCTGTCACCCACTTTCTTAAATACGCTAGGTATGTCACGCGCAGCTTCCTCTTGTCTCTCTTTCACTCTATCCGCCCTGTGAGTATCAGATCTTCCAAGCCTTCTTTTCTTATTACGTGTTCCAGAAATTTCAGTTGCCTTTCCTGATGTTAATATAAGCTTCTTATTTGTTTGTATCCTCTCGAAAACCTCATCGTTGCTCATATGTTCGGTTCTTTTTAGCCCCAGTTGTAGAACCATATCTTCTTATGCTTAGTCTCTTTTTCTCGCTCTCCTTCGGTAACCTCTGTAGAAGGTTTTGTAATTTTCTTCCCCTGTCTGCTGTCAATAATGTATCATCTGCGTATCTTATGTTGTTAAGATTGTGGCAGGATTTCCAGTTCTCTCAGAATTGCATCGCTGTATAGATTTAGAGAGTCCGGTGAGAAGACACATAATTGCCTTACGACCCTTTCTATTTTGGTATATCTAATTCTCTATCCGCATGCACACCATTTGCTGCCAGTATAGATTCCTGATTATTCTAATATATTTCCCAAATATATCAAGGTTGCTGAGCAGTTTCAACAGATCTTTGTAACGTACTTTGTCGAACGAATTTACGTCGTCTATGAAATATAAGTGTACGTTCTTTGGATTTGTATTACTTCAAAAGTCAAAAAGAGGGAAATATAGGAAATTATGACTTGTACGGCTCAATATCCTGATGTTTCTCACATTGTATTAGTATAATTAGAATCAGTTATGTAGAAGAATTCAAAGAGAATATCCAAAGCGTGAGAGTGAGCTTTTCTGTGCTAGAAGAATGCTTGGGAAGGTCGGCCATATATATTTTTTCGAAAAAACTGTTGGAACGGATACCAAAAATGTATTAGGCTGTAACTAAGAGCGGTGGTAGTTTTATTGACGAAAAATATGATGCTACCTGACCATAGAGGAAATGCATATATAAAGGAAATAGCCGACGACTAAAGTTCATCATTTCTAGTCTATCCTCTATTACTATCCGTATCACCATTTCTGTACTGTCCTATATTACTATAGGGGCCATTATTCTCTACTCTATTCTCTATACTATTTCTTTATTCAGGTCACTCTTCCGTCGTTATATTATCGAGCAAGTACATTTAGTACGAGTGCTATTCAAAGGCATATGGCATCAGTGTTGTTCAACGGCGTACCATAGTTTTATCTATGATTACAAAGTCTCTATTACAACGGGCATTACGAAAGTGACAAGGAATATTCGTTGGCATTACAAAACTGGCAACTAGTGTTCGTGGACGTCACAAAAAAAAATACCAGACATCTTGAAAATATTTAATCTGGGACCAATATCATTTCTTAGCTTCGTCATGCAATGTGCGAATCTGTTATAAAGGAATAAAGTATCGCTACCGACACTTGAGTTTGAACATAGACCACCAGTGAGCAAATATTGAATTAAGTAGAACCATGGAAGAAACGTTTGACGTCTAAATGATCTTTATATTCTAGTCTATCCTATTTAGTATTCGGATCCTCATTTCTAGTCTATCCTCTATTAATATACGAACCCCTATTCTTTACTCTATTTACTATACTATTTCTCTATTCGAATCACCTCACGGTTTAGTATACAAGCGAGTATTATCGAGCAAGTACTATTAGTGCGAGTGATATTCGAAGGGGTCTTGATACCAGTATTGTTTAACGGCGTTACTATAGTTGTATCTGCGATTACAAAGTCTCTACTACAATGAGCAATACGAAAGTGGCAACGAGTGTTCGTTGACATCATAAATACTCTGTCTTTCTTTTTCATATTTTTCCGTTTTCATTTTCTTTGTTCTTTTTCTTTGTTTTGTTATTGCATTATTCTTTTTCTATTCTTTAAATATGTTTCTTCTTCATTCTGACTACTCATTTTTTCTTGTGACATTTTTCTTCGTTGAGTTTTTTTCACTTTTTATTCCTTTGATTTTCTTTTATTTCTTCTTCATTCTTTCTATTTATTTTTCATTTATTCTTTTCTTCTTTTCTTGTAACTGAGTTATTATTTCTTCTTTACTCTTTCTTTGCTAATTTCTTTTTTTTTCTTTTATATTTTCTTTGATTTTTTCTTCTTCATTTAATCTTGTTTTTTTCTTTTATGTTCTTCTTCATTCCTTCTTCATCTTTCTTTTTCTTTTATTGCTTTCTTTCTTTTTGCTCCTTTCATTCTCAATTTTCTTTCTTTCTTTTTCTTTTAATTCTTCTTCATTCATTCTCCATCTTTCTTTCTTTTCTTTCATCAATTTCTAGTTTTTTTTTCTTTTATTGCTTTCTTTCTTTCCGTTTCTTTAATTTTCTTTTTTTTTCTGTCCTTTCTTTTCTTTTTATCCTTTAGTTCTTTTCTTTCTTGCCTATTCTTTTTTTCTTTCATTCTTTCCTTTCACATTTTTCATTCATTCATTCTCTTTCTTCTTTTATTACTTTCTTCAGTTTTCTTTTATTGCTTTCATTATTTTCCTTTCTTTCTTTACTTTTCTTTCTCTATTTTTATTTTTTCTCGCCTTTCTTTTTTATTCTTTCTTTGATTTTGATTTTGATTTCTTCTTTTTCTTCAAATATTTTTCTGCTTTTTTTCATCTTTCTTTTTATGGAATCAAGAGAAATTCTCGAACTGTTACAAAGAAAAAAATGTAAGAACTCTAATAAAATTATAAGCACAATTTAACTTTTACATTTTTCATCTATAAATAAATAATGCATTCAAAATTTAGCTTGCAACATCGTCTTCCTTTTTCCATTTCCAATATTTTGTCGTTGCGTTCCTAAACTGGAAATATCCAAAACGAATTTTTGTGTAAAATTTAATATCGTACGAAAAATAAAAAAAAATGATTGTATTCCTTAAACGTAAGGGCAAATGTTTCTTAGCGCATGACATTTTAAGATGGCGCATTAAGTCATTTTTTTTTTGCATTAGCGACCCGTGATTTACAAAATCGAAACAAACAAAAACAAAATCGTTATTGAAAAGAAGATAGCCTCTTGAATAAATGAAAATGTTTCTAAATGGAACGTTAGCAGAGTATAAAATTCGAACAAAGCTCTGGTACTTTGTTATCAATATTTCTACTCATTTGGCAATTTCGCCTGATAGTGTTTGATACATTTGATCAGCGTCTATAATTTTAAAAGCTCTAAATGCACGCATTCTTATAAACTATTAAATAAAATGACTTGCTATGAATATTTTGGGGAGTTTAAAATATATATATATTTGACCACACGCAAGGTAATAAGGTCAGTAAGACATAAGGAATTACCCTAGTGAGAAAAAAAAACAAACAAGAAAAATAAAAACATTATTAAGGCGCGAGAATAAAAAAAGAAGAGGAATCAAAGAGACAGTAGATAGCGATTGACATTGCATTTAAATTTTTGTAAATCAAATTTGGCTGAAAAGCAAAAAGCCTGAAAAAACTTCCACAGGCAAGAAGTGTATAAAAAGAAACTTTTGGCATAGAAATTACTGTTGAATGTAGATAATTCAACTGTAAATAGTTGGAGCATTGTTGCCAAACTATTATTGCTCTTAAAAGTAGTAAGTCTAGTTCAGGGATCGCAATTACGACACGTGTGCCACAGATGGCACGCCAAACAATTTCTAATAGCACGTTGACGCAAATGACATCAAGAAGTCCAAACCAATAACAACTACAACGCAATGAAGATGCTTACTGTTTCAATTTTAATATATACTATATTATATTTACTATATAAAATATATTGTAGAACAGGTATATTAGCCTTGACTAAAAAAAAAATACGTATGCTGGTTGCACACTGAATGCTTTTAAAACAATAAGTCGGTGCATACTTAGCAAATGGTTGCCGACTCCTTGTCTAGGTAACCAGAATGGTATGTTTAGAAAAGCATATGTAAGATGAATGCAGCCACATCATCAGTGATATGGCCTTGGGTTCCTTAGGAGTTTTGGCTTTATCCGCTATCAAACCACTTCATTCTGGTTTCTTTGCTGGAGGTGGTGAAATACCAAAATATGACCGCATGACAAGTTGTGTGAAAAACATCAATCGAAGAATACAAATGGCTTCAAAGGCATTTTGGAACCTTGAAAACCCTTAATCAGCTTTGGTTCAATCAAATTTCGCCCGACGGCACTACACCCCATAAGAATGTAAAAATCAAAATTTTAGACGTCCCAAGTCCATAAACTATCACTTTCAAGTAAAATCACATTTATTTTGAAAACACACAAATGTGGCACATGGGTAAAAGACAGAACAGGCGAAGGTTTGTCTTCAGTCTGTCTTATCTTAAACATAGCCAGCCACAATTAATGACCCAAACAGACTACAGTATTCCTTACGCAAAAACACCACATTCTTATTTTACCATTCTTACTACAGTCACCATAATACCTCAAGTCTCTATGAAATCCTAAATTTTTTCGCATATGTACAATTTGTCTGTGGTGGATGGGGAATAAAATAACAGCTTTCTAAAACTCACCCCAAGGAAAATATATACTTACTTACCATTCTTACTACAAACACCTTAATACCTCAGAGTCTCTATGAAGTCATAACTAGTCCCCATATGTACAATTTGTCAGTAAGATAAAAACTACAACATTTAAAAATGATACACTAATGCATATGTAACATAGAGGAACATTCTCTAGAATACTTGCCATGAAGATATTTATAGAAAATCTAATTCTACCCTTAAATTCATGAAGTCTCGGTAACAGCGAAAAATAATATTTATTTTGCAAATAAAAAAGAGGGAAACTAACTAGTTCCCATGTATACGATTTGTCTGTGGGTGTGAAGAATAAAAAGACAGAAAGAAAGTTCATCAAAATAATTGCCATAAAAATATTTATAGAAAAGATTCAGGGAAACTACATTGCGACAGCTTGATTAGTAATTTAATTTTAAATTATCACTTCACTGATTTTAAGTTCACCAATACGCGTGTTTTTTTTTGTTTTTTTGTTTTTTTTTTAAAATTGAAACGACTGGAAGGTTCTAAGACTTTAACAGAATATTTCCTTTTCGCGATGTCATTAAATTCTTTCTTCCATAATGGAATTATGGCTAGAATTCTAACTTTATAGAGACATGTTGTATAATTGTCTTATTCTATTTGATCTTTTATACGCTGTTTTATTTCATGCCGAGACGATCATGAATCTCCACACTGGTTCCCGGACTTCATGAATTTAAACGTGCTACTGGGTTAATATCTCGGTCTCACCCTTTCACTGTCAAAACGGTTAAATGTAACCGTCTCTTCTTCTCAAACAGCTTCTTCTCCTGCACTTTTGTCGTTACTCTCTTCTTCTGCGGCCATTTTGGCCGTAGTCGAACACAGGCTAGTTAGGTATGTTGCTAAAAGTTTTTCTTTTAAGACTCTCTTGAATTAAATGTCTTGTGAGTGTCAAATTCTAGAAGACATCTCACTGTCTTACCCAGAAATTTTCTCTTTCAGATATTTTAATACGATCTCAAAGTTAAGCAATGTCAAATATGGTAGTACATAGATGGATGACGTTTGGGAATACGAGGTGCTGTAAGTCTCGATGCGTAGGTGGTGGTATGGATAATGGCTTGGAATTGTTTAATCGATTGACGAGTTCCAATTCCACTAGCGTTCGTTAAATTCCTTTACGCATAAATAATCCCGGGAAAGTTAGAAAACACTTCTTCTCCTCTTATTTATGAGTTAATTAGTAAGACTTGTATCACTAAATTACTATATTTTTTTTAGGCAATTCAACCCAAACAAGGGCAGGAGTGCCACTAACAGGCAATGAGTTACAGAGGATCGAGAACAAGAGTAAAGATGCGTGTTTGAGGAAAGGATACAGAAAAGGACGGAGAACAAGCTCAGGGTGTCAGCTGTTGATTGACATTACACTTGAATATTTGAAGATTATAGTCATTGTGGAAGCAAGGGGAAGGGAGTTCCACGGTTGAGAGGTGCAGGAGAAGAATCTGTTTGAGTAGAAGAGATGGTTACATTTAACCGTTTTGATAGTGAAAGGGTGAGACCGAGATATCAACCCAGTAGCACGTTTAAATTCATGAAGTCCGGGAACCAGCGACAGTGGCTCATCGGAAAATATGAATTGCCGAGAAATTATTTGTAGAAGTGACGGAATCCACAGCACATTTCTCGGATAGCGATTGTAGAATAAATGCCAGATTAGGACCTATCATCTTGCATATTAGTCTATGAATTTTTTGTTAAGGACCTCGAGACCTACAGCGGGGTCAGCAGACCATATATGACAGTTATATTCCATGCAAGGACGGGTGGTTGATTTATAGATTGGAAGGATGGACTCAGACGAGAAAAAAACTTTCAAATTTCCTTTCGTTAGATGAAGCTAACGATTCAATGTATTAGGTTGGAGCAAAAATAATGACGTAATAATGTCGTTTTTTGACGTATTTTTTAACGTTAAAAAACGACATTCTTACGTCATTGTTTTTGCACCAACATAATATTTATTTCACCTCATGTCTGGACAGCGTGAGACCAAGCAGGCCTTACGAGGCGCTCTCAAGGAGTTGGCAAATACTGATTCTGATGGAAGGCAGGAAGGGATCCCTGTGGTGGGCAAAAAATTATTAGAAACTAAAAATATTTTACGGCATTAAATAAACAGCAAAGAGTTGATAAGCAATAGAAAACGAACCAATCAATCAGTTATTTTAAGTAAAAGTGGACTTTTGCTTAAATTTTACTTAAAAGCTTCCTCATTACTCACATGCTCGCTCCATTACCGACTTCCTTTTGTAGCTTATCACCTCTGTTGCCTCAAATATCTACTTAATCGATATGGAAGTTCTGTATTTTATGCTGTATAGAAGATTTCGTATTACATAACGGTCCAACACACTTCTTTGCTTTCAACCGAATTGTCTTGTTTTTCTAATGCTTTGTTCATATTTTGCTAAGCATTATTCACAATTCACATGATACTTCGGATTTCGGTGTCACATTTTCTATCATCTTTTATTACACTTTCACGATATTTAAAGTTCTGTACTTGCTTGATTCGAATTTGATGCTCGCATTTGTCTTGTTCCTATTTCTAACGATTTTAGTTTCAGTATTCATACACTTGATAATTATTATCTTGTCCCTGCTTGTCTTTACAACCTTACAACTTATGTGTTCCTCTAGTTTTCATTCTGGTCCTATGATCAACACGAAGACATCCGCGTTTTTAATGTTACTTTTGTATAAGGTACTAAGATTTATCATTGGTAGACAACACCAATAATAATTTTTAGTTCCGTATATACTCGTATATAAGACGAATTCATGTATAATGCGACCCCTAATTTTATTTCGCATGAATTTTAACCCCTGCAGGAAAAACCTGATAATATTAAATCAAGTGTCTATAATTAATGTGGTTAAAAAAAGCCGATGCCTATTTTACACCAGTTGTGTATGTGTGTGTGTGTAGTGACGGTGGTTTAAGAAGAGGAGAAGGATCCCCACCCCCTTCTGGATTTGCCGTATATACTCATGTATAAGTCGATTGCATTTTGCGTCCCTTGAATTTTCTTTGCATGAATTTTAAACCCTGCAGGAAAAAACATTTGTATAGTGATTTTCCAAGCGTAGCTTAGATGTGGCACAAGGCCGAAATTATGGGAAACCCAGTGAGGATCGATCTCACTACTCAGTAGTAAATGTTCTAGCGAGACAAGCTTGCTAGCCATTACACCACCTCGAGGTTACCACATAGTGATTTTCCAAGCGTAGCATTGATGTGGCACAAGGTCGAAAGTATGGGGCACCCAGTGAGGATCGATCTCACTACTAAGTCGTAAATGTTCTAGTGAGACAAGCTTGCTAGCCACTACACCACCTCGAGTTTCCCACATAGTGATCTTCCATAGTGTAGCCTAAATCAACCAGCCTATCAACCAACCAAGCTATTTGAATTCAAAGTTGTCCTACTCCTAGTCTTGTCAGTAACGAAGGCTATAGAACCCAGTCCTTCCAACTATTTATCCATAGGTGTGGGGAGAAGAGTTGGATTCATACCTTTCCTGAGGATATTTACACGTATGTAAATGTAAGGAACGTGACAGGAATTTGAACTCAGCTCTTAGATTCCTCACAACGAACTGTTATCCATCGTACCTCTATTGTGATATAAAAAAAAAATGAATTTAGTGTAAAATTGATAATTTGTTGCAATGACATGTAATATAAACTTTATCTACAAGGAGTAATCTCAATTTTAATAAAAGTTGCACTTCGAGGATTGTCAGTTTTCCTTTTATTTTTGTTACCTAAAATATTCCATTATGGACGCGCAACTTAGCATTGGGATCTGTGAAATAAGAAGCCCCAACACGAGTAGCCAAAAACCTTATTTGCTGATAGAAAAAGAAATGGATAGGAGGCATGAGCCAAATTCTTTCCATAGCAGCATGCACGAAAAAAAAAATGATTAAAAGTTATATTCAAAGAAAGACCTCAATGGAATCTCGGTGAAAAAAAAAACACAAAAAAAACAAACAAACAAGGGATTTTAAAAACAAATAAGAATGGAGTAAATGGTTTTTGAGAACAAGGCGTTTCTTCCCAAGTAAGAAAATATGATTATTGTATATTTTTTTCCCTTCTTAAATGCCAAAAGCATTCTAAGCAAGGTAAATCAACGTTTGCTTACTTTTCCCCCTCCAAACAACTTCATGAATTATTCTAACCTTTTGCGCATGCTCAGTTCAAATCTGGTTTTACAAAAACATTTTTAATTTCGAGCCGAGTATTCCAGGATATGGCGCCATAAAATCTTAAAGCATCAACATTCGCAGAAAATCTTGCATTCAAGTAATTCTCTTATGAAAGTGAGAAATAGGGATATATATATATATATATATATATATATATATATATATATATATATATATATATATATGGGGGAAAGAGAGGGGAAAGATAGAGAGAGAAGGAGAGAGGGAGTAATGGAATGAATAAGAGTGAAGAGAGGGTGAAATCTTTTGATCTCAAATTATTTAAAGTGAGGAAGAAGAAATGCAGTTGTCAAAAATCCTCATTTGTCATTAGAATGAATCAAAATCAGAAGGAATTTGTTGAGGAAGGAACCATTTTCAAAATGTACATTAAGTCATTGAGCGAGAATTCAAAGCTCTATATTTCCCCTCAAAAATGGACGGTTTTTACTTACCTATCCTGCCATGGCATCACTCCATCTTATTCTATCGCTCACTCCCTAACGTTCCTTCTACCTTTCATCCTCACTCTCCGTCTCTCCCGACCTCTCCCTTCCTCCCTCTACATCCCTCACTACCACTTCATCTCTCCCACCTACCCTTCATATTTCTCTATCTCACGGTAAACAATCGATATAAACAATATATTGCATCTAGGTAAATATATATATATATATATATATATATATATATATATATATATATAAAAAGAAAGAAGAGTAAGATATATAATCCGCTGTTCTTATAGATATTTTTATTTTTACAAAATAATCCTCGATGTAAATTTACAGAGCATTATTATAAATTAATTGATTTAAAATATGTTTTTTTCCCGTCACACAGTTCTAACCATATTTTAAAAATGGAAGCTAAAACCCCGAATTTAATTTTGTAATTAAATTTAAGACATTAGTTCCATTTCATCCTCAAGCGAATTTTGAGTAACTTTTAAAATATATATATATATATATATATATATATATATATATATATATATATGAAGAAATATAGTCTTAAGATGTGCTATATTTATAGGATAAAGTGCTCAACATCAGAGATAGAGGGTGTGTAAATATAAAAGTGAAAATTGAAGTCAACACTTAGCCACGAGGCTCGTGGCTTGACGATTGCATCTAGCATGAAACAGACTGTCGTCTCTAAGTGTTGATTTCTATCTTCACTTTTATATATATATATATATATATATATACATTATATATATATTAGATATGAATATATATATATATATATAGAATTTACATTAGTCGGACTATTGTCCTCATCTTTGTCGCCATATTTGTCCCAACGTTTCGGCCGTTGTACACTCCTGCCTTCTTCAGGTGGTAGGAACTTCGAACTGAAATCACTGGGGTAGACTGTTCTAGTTCCACGTGCCATGTTGGATGGATGTCAGTTTTCAGTTATCTGCTAATTTGCCCTCTGAAAGTTCTCCACTGCCTTAACCAGGAATTGAACTCACCTTCTTTGGGTCTGTCACTGGATCTAACCAACGCCTTTATCCACCATGTGTCCTTGAGGACATCTGGGTATGAACTTCTGAGTATTATAAACCTAATGTTTTCAGCATATATATATATATGTGTGTGTGTGTGTACATACAATAGCTTGAAATCCGTCCTATCTGATGGCATTTAAGTTAGCTTCAAAGGAGACCTCTTTATTGGGCCTTCGTCTCAATAGATAGGAAGGCGTAGATGCAATCGGAAACAATAAACTACAGACAAAGTCAAAAGTGATCGCTGCATTTAAGTATTGCATTAATATTTAATGTTAACTTTTAAAAGTTGAAAGATAATTCTCCTGCCGACATAAAGTTTAAAGACAATTTGATGTACGCAGGTTCTTACTTTCTGTACAAACAATTATTTTTATTTCATAGATGACTTTTGATGGATGTCGCAGTTAATTTCGAGTATTCCCAAATTTATTTCCAAGATATAAAAATTCTTTCTCAAGGACACATGTCACAGTGGATAAAGGCGTTAGTTAGATCCATTGGATAAAGTGAGTTAGATCCAGTGACCGTCCCAAAGAGTGTGAGTTCAATACCCGGTTAAGGCAGTGGAGATCATTCAGAGGGGAATTAACAGGAGATAACTGATAACTGACATCCATTAAACGTGGCATGTGGAACTAGAACAGTCTACCCCAGTGAGCGAAATAAAGGGTTCAGTTCGTGAATTTTTTCTTTAGCGATGGGTCGTATTTACGTGTTTCATTTGAGGTCTGGATTATGTTTAAACCCCAAGAGTCGTTCAAGGCCTCCCTGAGGGAACACCCGTTCAAACGAATATCACTGAAACGCAAAGTGGAAAATAATTAATCACGCACATGGGCGTGTAGACGCATTTGTACAATGCTAAGACAGGAAAGTTAAGATTGTGTAGCTTCAGTCATGATATGACAACAGTAATCTATTTTTGGACTGATCTGGTTTTTGTAAATATATATCATGACAGGAGCAATCAGATTGTATTCAAAATTAGTTTATTATTCGTTCGAGTTAGTTTATTTACAAGAGTAATTCAATAATTACAACATTGTAAAAGCTATTACAATTAAAACTAATTCAGCGAAATATTTATCATTTACAAATTTATAAAGAATTGAGTATGTAAACAATATTTATTCATCAATTTATAAACATTTATTAAATTATCAACATATGTGAATAAATTATAACGAAATCTTTATTATTTCTCATTGTATAAAATTCGAATCAGTTGGCAATTAGCTGGTGTTTTTCCAATAGAAAATATAATAATTAAATAGTGTAAATAATCAATTTAATAATATCTGTCTATATTTCTGAGATGAGGCATTATGTTCACTATGTTCATTATTCGGACTATTGTCTTCATCTTTGTCGCCATATTTATCACAACGTTTCGGCCATTGTACGCTCCGGCCTTCTTCAGTACCTGTTTATATTTCTGAGATGAGGTATTATTTACACTATGTACATTATTCGGACTATTTTCCTCATCTTTGTCGCCATATTTATTACAACGTTTCGGCCGTTGTACGCTCCAGCCTTCTTCAGTACCTGTCTATATTTCTGAGATGAGGCATTATGTACACTATGTACATTATTCGGACTATTGTCCTCATCTTTGTCGCCTTATTTAATACAACGTTTCGGACGTTGTACGCATCGGACTTCTTCAGGCGGCTGGAATGTCGAACTGAACCCTTTATTTCGCTCACTGGGGTAGACTGTTCTCAAGGACACATGGCACAGTGGATAAAGGCGCTTGTTAGATCCAGTGACAGGACCTAAAGTGTGTGAGTTCAATACCCGGTTAAGGCAGTGGAGTACTTGGAGAGGGGAATTAACAGGTGATAACTGAAAACGGACATCCATTAAAACATGACACGTGGAACTAGAGCAGTCTACCCCAGCAATCGAAATAAATGATTCAGTTCGACATTCCAACCACCTGAAGAAGGCCAGGGCGTACAACGGCCGAAACGTTGTAATAAATATGGCGACAAAGATCAGGACAATAGTCCGAATAATGTAAATAATCTATAAAGATTGTTATCGTACAAAAAATTTGTCATAAAATGGCGTAAAAATACCGCCGAAAACAATCGAAGTAATGAACATTTAGGAATCCGAATTTTCAGGATTGTAGATCCGGATCCTGCCGGGATTTTTTTAATTTGTTTATGGAGTCGGCCTGATTCCAAAATGGGATGATATTCTGGGCTACGGCTTCTAGAAGAAAAGTTGAAAAAGTCTGACACAGTGACACACTGATATTTATTATATAGAAAATAAATATCATCATTCTTATATTTCTTTACTAGCAGCATGGCCCGACGTTGCCTGTGCTTGATTCAAAAATTGTACGACTCATACAGCAATCGCTATCACTTGACTTAAAATATTTTTGCCCTTCCTTGCCTTTAAAGAAGTGCCCTTTGCCGTGCTGATGTTGCTACATGCCTTACTTCTTGCCTTGTGAATTTTTTGTAAGCTCTATACTAAACATTAAATCTGTTACGAAAAAAGAAATAAACAAAATGAACACAAAACGATAAGCTTTAAAAAAAGGACTCGTAACTGGAAAATCGAATGGAAAAAGAATGTTAACAACAAATACTTTTTCATACCCAACCCAGTTCTGCGGAATCAGAATCAACGTTGAGTTTAAGCAAGCAAATGAGCCAATTGGAGTAAAGTGCCGTGCAGGTTTAAATTTTTCCCACTTGTGACGAATGCAGCTATCGATTATTTTTTTTTGCATGCTCGTATGCTAGTTAACATTCGTGTCAGTCAGCTGTTGGCTCTTACGCTGGCCAATAGAATCTTCCTGGCTACTCGTGGCAGCCAGCTATAGGCTCTCACACGGGCCAGTAGAAAATGGCCTCAACCTACATGGAAACTGCCGTAGAAGCATGAAAAGAACGATTATTTCCACTATCGATGGGAGTTGGGAAATGCAAAGTCGGTCTTGGCCTTTCCCGCTAACTTGGAGCATGTGCATGTAAATTCTGGTGTTAATCTACCATGCATTCGTCACACACACACACACACACACACACACACACACACACACACACACACACACACACAAACATCCTGCCTTTTATAGATAGAGATTTAGTTTGGTTGTTCTGAAACACTGAGTGAAGATGACGAGAATCTGTAAGATGAGATCTTGCCCTCTTTTAAGCCAATTCCCTCGTGGACTGGAGCGATTCTTCTTGGTTCTCAAACTAAATAAGTTGTCCAGAAGGCCGGAGAGTGTGTAAATTCGAACTTCCCCTTCCTTGAAACGGGAAAATGGTGTCGGTAATGAAATACTCTTAGAAATGTCCAGCACAGCTTTCATAGGTCTGTGGCCTTGATTAAGAGCAAAGAGACGGAGCTGTCTAACATGTTCATACGTGTCTAATTGACATTCCATCTCAAAGAGGTGTCTATTCTAAGATACAATTTCAGTAACGTAAGATATTTTCACAAGATGACGATAATTTACTAAGAAGCAAAAATTGCTGCGAAAAATTATTCTTCCAGAACCTTCACAGAGTTTCAGAAAAAAAACAAAAAAAAAATCACTAAACGAACGATGATTTGTAACAAAATAATATATATATTTTGCAGGCAAAATCTAGTTCCTGCATCATTTTTAATGCACATTATATACACTGGTTACTTCTTTATATCTTTTTTAATCAATCAAAAATCATATAATATTGAATACGGATGGCTTCTGCTATACAATGATTCGCCAATGAGTTTAAGGCTTTTATCCCGAAGACGTAATCACAATTTTAATAAAATTTTGGAATATGACCTGTCAACAATCATTTATACATGATGAGTTGGAAACTGGTTTCCTTCTGAAAGCCGGGGCGTATTTAATGTGTTAACAGCGGGCCACATAATTGACAAAAATAGCTTGATATATGAGAATTACCTATTTAGATGCGTCTTGTTATATTTTGCCCCAAACTACTGAATAATGAATGCTGGGAAATCGTTTCTGCTTCACAAAGGAAGTCGATAATATAAAGCTAAAATGATTTTCTAAGTCAATTAAGAAGACAACGAATATTTAAAGCATACAGATTTTAAACATGCTAGATTCACTGGTGGCAAATTAAGAAGAAAAGCAAAAGTGAAAAAAGAAAATTAATTTTAATGCCAAGAGTCAATATGACATTGTACATCGCAGGAATTCTTTTTTGTAAACAAAAGAGAACTTCTCTCTGTATTTCTGACATGAGGTATTGTAATTGCTTACACTATTTACATTGTTCGGACTGTTGTCCACATCGTCGTTGCCATATTCATGAAGTTTCGGCCGGTGTACGCACCAGCCACCTTCAGATGATTGGAAACTAAATATTTATAAATAAAAGAGAACATGGGTTTTATTAATTGATTACTTTGTGTTTTACGGCTTGTCAACTGTTTGTAATTTATGTATATCTACATTTTAAGAATCATTATACAAATAATAACGATTTTCTTATAAAAGTCCCAACAATTAACCCAAAGCTGGGGCGGGGAGCAGTGATATTGCTCTTGTAAAATAGTATATAGCAGGAGGTTTCAGGTACTTATTCCTGAATTTTTTCAACATCTTTAGCGATGGGTCGTATTTACGTGTTTCATTTGAAGTCTGGGTTATGCTTAAACCCCAAGAGTCGTTCAAGGCCTCGCTGAGGGAACACCCGTTCAAAGGAATAACGATGAAACGCAAAGTGGAAAATAATTAATCACCCACATGGGCGTGTAGACGCATTTGTACATTGCTAAGACAGGAAAGTTAAGATTGTGTAGCTTCCGTCAAGATATGACAACAGTAATCTGTTTTTGGTCTGATCTGGTTTTTGTAAATATATATCATGACAGGAGCAATCAGATTGTATTCAAAATTAGTTTATTATTCAGACGAGTTAGCTTATTTACAAGAATAATTCTATAATTACAACATTCTAAAAGCAATTACAATTAAAACTAATTCAGCGCAATATTTATCATTTACAAATTTATAAAGAATTGAGTATGTAAACAATATTTATATATCAATTTATAAACATTTATTAAATTATCGACATATGTGAATTAATTATAACGAAATATTTATTATTTCCCATTGTATAAAATTCGAATCAGTTGGCAATTAGCCGATGTTATATTGGAAATATAATAATTAAATAGTGTAAATAAACAATTTAATAGTGTCTGTCTATATTTCTGAGATGGGGTATTATGTACACTATTTACATTTTTCGGACTATTGTTCTCATCTTTGTTGCCTTATTTAATACAACGTTTCGGCCGTTGTACGCTCCGGACTTCTTCAGGCGGCTGGAATGTCGAACTGAACCCTTTATTTCGCTCACTGGGGTAGACTGTTCACCAGGACACATGGCACAGTGGATAAAGGCGCTTGTTAGATCCAGTGACAGGGCCCAAAGAGTGTGAGTTCAAAACCCGGTTTAGGCAGTGGAGAACTTGGAGAGGGGAATTAACAGGGGATAACTGAAAACGGACATCTATTAAAGCATGGAACGTGGAACTAGAGCAGTCTATCTCAGCGATCGAAATAAAGGGTTCAGTTCGGCAGTCCAAGCACCTGAAGAAGGATGGGCGGACAACGGCCGAAACGCTGTAATAAATATGGCGATAAAGATGTGGACAATAGCCCGAATAATGTTAATAGTGTAAATAAATAGTGCGTATTATTTCTGTTCTCAGTTCTGAAGATGAAAGAACATCTACAAATTTACTTTTATATGTTTAGGTTTTCTTACAAATCTAATCATTGCTTTTTAAAACAATAAACATTGTCGAAGAGTAGTTGTTTGGTTGGTTGGGTTTTATGGCATATCAACCACTGTAGGTCATTTAATGCCAAATTTATATATATATATATATATATATATATATATTAATTATTTTTAAAATATGATTCCAACTCGCGACATAATAGGTCTCATATATATATATATATACATACATACATACATATATATATATATATATATATATATATATATATATATATATATATATATATATATATATATATAAATATATAATAAAAAATAAAACAAACTAATATTCCATGGTCATAATTTATTCCATTGGAATCGTAAATACGATCCAATTCATCAGACCTACAAATTCAAAAAAAAAAAAAAAACAACTTCGGAAATAAAACAGAATTTAGAGAGAGTGTAATTATGAGGGGTAACATACTTGCATATGTATGTATATTTACCACTAATATTATCTATCTATCTATCTATCTATATATATATATATATATATATATATATATATATATATATATATATATATATAGTACTAGTAAACGTATACCTGGCAACATTATTTTTCAAAAAACGTATAGCTGACATTATTTTTTTAAAAAACGTATAGCTAGCAACATTATTTTGGGACGTAGATATATGATGAGAAAAACTGGGAGTTCGCTATTTGCCCATAGCTGGGACCCTAACAGGTGCTACCACACCAGCAATTAAGAGTTGGTTCCACGCTTCCTCAAAACCTCCTGATCAGAGGCCTGGTTGTTGGATGTAGTGTATAGTCTTACCCAGGACGTTTTGTCGAAAAGTAGCGGTAGTCTAAATAACAGCGTTGTCAAGGGGGAAAACGTTCTTTTGAAATCCCCCCCTTTTTTTTGCTGCCACGAACGTCCATGTTTGCCGAAATTACTTCATCACACATCTTCTGCCAGAAATATTAGGCAGTCGTTGCAAGGAGAGCATTTAATACCACGAAGGAAGATATATATATATATATATATATATATATATATATATATATATATATATATATATATATTATATATATATATATATAATGTTGATTGTAAATAGCTCAATCAAGAGACTTCTAATCAATGCTAATTAAGTTTGGCGATGGAATTAGATCGCTTCCTATCGAATTACCATATTACAGGTCAACCAGGCCGATGGATTTCAATTGTCGGATTTGAAATATCCTTAACGAGGTTGGCTTTTGCCGATTAAACTGGAATGTCAATTACGCCATGCGATAAGGAAATACAAATCAATTATAAACCTTTCATAGGGACAAACGTTGAATTAGAGATTAATAATCAGATATGCATCCTTTGTTGTTTTAACATCCATCATTATATTAATCAGTGAATAAAGTTTATCAGTGTCACGTTATAGGCTCTGCTAAAGTGTGATTTAATTAAAAAAAATATTCGCTTACAGTATTTCGCTGATATCATCTAATTAGTTGTCGCTTGAGTTTTGTCTGTGTTAGTATGGTCAGTCATAGGGCAACTGTTAGTATATTTATAAAAGCATATATATTGTAAGGTTATCACCTTATTACAGCCTCATGTTCCTTTATAATGTTAGGATGATCAACTGCTTTAAGAAAGAACAAGTGGATCTATCTTTTGATATTGTTTTAAAATATTTCCCCGTAACTAAATAAGTGATGTACCGTAATTCTCCATGTATAATACGCACTTTAAAAAAAAAAAATAAGCACAATCTACAACTAGAAAAAATCTTCAAAAAATTGCCGTAAAATAAAATAATAATTATCATAAAACTAAATTAGAATAATATTATTCTATGTTTAAAACCATTTTTAAAAATAAGAGTAGGAAACATTGGCCGTAATGAAATTGGAGAGATACAATTTATAGGGTTTGTTTACCAAACAAAGGGTGCGTATTACTTTCACCACAATTTTACCTGTGCGTATTACGGATAAAGGCGTATTATGCATGGGAAATTACGGTATTTGCACAGGTTTTGATTGTACCAAATGACTTTTAATTCCAGCATGTGTCGACAGAAACGTTATTAGAAACGGAATTTCAATTCTAAATTAGCCATGGGTTTATATGTCATATTTATCCTGCTTCGTTTCTGAAGCAGGTTTCCTGAATTTTTAATATGTGAAGGGCAAATAGCTAAAAACAAAAAAAGAATTGCTGTTAAATATTCTGGTATGGTTTTCACCAGCTTTTAGTAGGACACTTATTCCAACTATGTTGAGTTGAAATACCTGCTTTGGGCTTTTACGTCCGACAAATTCATAGCTCTTTTTCATGTCACATCTATTTATACCAACATTCCAGTCGACACTGGTACTCCCGCTGTATATTACGAAATTCTTGACAAAATTCAAAGAAGTTTCAGTCTTGAATTGTTACGCCTACAGTCACTTTCTCACCGGCATGGCGTATCTTCACCCCGTATTTTTTACAAATATTTTAATGTGAAATGTTTGGATGAGATTATTTCCTTAGTGCTTCGACTGTATGAATTTAATCGTGCTACTAGATTGGCAATTAGGTCCCACCTTTTTAATATTTAATTAACTAGATGCAACCGTCTCTTCTATTCTAAGATGTTATTTTCTTTCATTTTTTCACCTATTCTAGTCCCTCCAGATTTTTTGTCTCACTGACACCTTAAGACATTTGAATACATCAGTTACCATCATCTGTCTTCTTGAAATCTGTTCCTTTATTGACCTCTTCTCCCTAAATCCTCCCCTTTATCTTTCACTCCCTCTTGCGTCTTAGGGACATTATCACCTTGCTTGGCATGAAATGAATTAAAAAAAAAATTAACTTAACAAAAAACGTCTAATATCGTCAAAAATTAACCTCTTCTAATGACAGTTACCTCCTTCGAAAAGAATCTACAGCAAGACAGACTTTTGGGGAAACACCAAATGCAAAAGTAGGAGTGAAAAGAAAAGCCCTAACGGTAAACATCTGTCGAAACAGCAAATAACAGAGATCGATATCCAAATATTGTAAAAATATTTGATAGCGTCAACCTTCAACGAGGTACAGTTTGAGTTGCTACTTAAGTTTCACGCAATCTTCAAAAGAGAAGAAACTTAAATGTGTATATTTATATATAAAGTTATGTGACTTCCGTTAGTCCATCCTTCTGTCATACCGTTTAAAATAGCCATTGCCCGGTGGAGTAATGGATAGCAGCTTGGATTGAAGATCCGAGTTCGAATTCCAGTCGAGTCCATTATATTCACTTACGTGCTAACACCCTTGGGAAAGTTGTGAATACTCTTTCTTCTCCCTCCAGCTATGGGTAAATAGCAGGACAGACTGGGTTCTATAGCCTTGGATGGCAACTGGTCTAGGAGAAGGAAAACTCTGAATTCAAACCTGCTCTTATAGAAGGGTGAATGGAGTCTCTCCTTGGTTTGCAAGCCATTTAGTGTTGGTGTCACGATAAAAACACCCTTGATAGTCCTAGGTATTTGACAAGATTATGAACTACACCAATCAAGTATTGATGAGTTCAATCTCGGCTGAGGCCGTAAGAGAGAGAAAATAGCCATACATTGTCCGATCGAAACCATATTTTAGAGAAAGATAAAGTGGGTAAAATGTACAGTTTTACTAGGGGGCGTAGCTTAGCACAAAAATATTTTGAAAAATTAAAGTTTTATTAACATAATGAATTCTCCCAATATTTTAAAAAAAAATTATGATTAGAATAACAAATTTCCATATAGATAAATCCGACTGTCACACTTTTTTTAATTTTACCCCTGGAGACCATAGCACAATATATCATCCCCAACTTTTTCATTACTGCGATTGTTTTCGGCTATTTTTTACGTGATTTCTTAGCGACCAGTTATCGGGTACGATAACAATTTTTATAACTTGGAAATACATTTGGGAATAACCGAAATTAATTGCGACATCCAGCGGAAGTCATCTCTGAAATAAAAACTAATTTTTTGTACGGAAAGTAAGGACCTACGTACATCAAATTGTCTTTAAATTAAGTGTCGGTAGAAGATTCATCGTTGAACTTTTCGAAGGTACGATTAAATATTAATTAATGCAATACTTAAATGCAGCGATTAATTCTGAGTTCTTTTGTAGTTTATTGTTGCCTAGCGCATACGGCAGCCGTAGGACACGCAAAAACAAATCTCCGCCAACAGAGGACCAGATTGCAATCAAAAGAGTCAAGGATGCCGCGAGAAAAAGAGAGTTCCGTTCAGATGAAAACCCAGATCAAACGGCAGTCAAGAGAGCTTCCAATTCTGAGAACATTGGAAGAGTTAGGGGCTCTTTAATTACTGAACAAGCCGAAGGCCAAATCAAGGGCCCTCAGCGAGAGCTAGGTTAAATGGCGCCCGGTAGGGCGGCTTTTAATCTAGTATTTAATAAAAAAGCAATATTATTTTTTGTATATCCTTACTTTAAGGTTTTATATTTCATCGATTAGTTTGTAGTTTCGTAGATATTGTAAATCTTGACCAAAAATTTTCGCGTCCTGGGTAAGACTATAAACTACATCCGCGTCCTGGGTAAGACTATAAACTGCATCTGCGTCCTGGGTAAGACTATAAACTACATCCGCGTCCTGGGTAAGAAAATAAATTATGTCCAACAGCAAGGCCTCTAATCAGGGGGTTTTGTGGAGTGTGGGACGACCTCTTAATTGCTGGTGTTCCCAGGTTCACTCTGGCCCATATTACCAACAATACAATTTTGAAAAAAAATATTACCAACGATACATTTTTGAAAAAAATATTACTAGTGATACATTTAAAAAAAAAAAAATATCACCAGCGATACATTTTTGAAAAAAATATTACCAGCGATACATTTTTGAAAAAAAAAATATTACCAGCGATACATTTTTGAAAAAAAAAAATATATAACTAGCTATATATTTTTGAAAAAAAAATATTACCAGCGATACATTTTTGAAAAAAATATTACCAGTATACATTTCTGAAGAGAAAAATATTGCCAGAAATAGATTTTTGAAGGGAAAAAATATTACCAGCGATACATTTTCCAAAAAATAATATTACCAGCAATAAAAATGTCGGCATTAAATATTCCATTGAGGTTGATAATGCCGTAAAACAAACCAAACCAAACCAAACCAAACAAGAAATACATTGTAAAATATTATTATCAGCAATAAATTTTTGAAGAAAAATTATTACCACAATACATTTTTGAAAAGAATATTACCAGCTATACATTTTTGAAGGAAAAAAATATTACCAGCAATAAAATTTGTCGGCATATATAACCCATTGAGGTTGATAGGCCGTAATACAAACCAAAATAAACCAAAAATGATCGCAATGACTTCAACAATATTAAATACTGTGAGGACTCCAAAACGCGCCAGCCTGTTGCCAAAAAAAAAAAAATAGTATTTCAAAATCGAAATAATTAGGTATAGTGTAAGGATGCATTTGAATTTCACTTCGCATTAATATTTGGAATTATCTGAATTTCGATCTAAGCAAAATTCCCATTTACTTCAAAGGATCTATATACTCGTTCTTAAAACACTTCATGCTATATCCCAATCTTGGTTTACCGAGGATCGCTTTTGTTCTTAATTAACATTCTGTGCCCTCAGTCCACCATAAATATTATCTAGCTGATACAAAAGAACGTATATTCGAAGTGGCAAGATGGCGTCCCGGATTGAGGGATTGTAAAACAGGGTTCGAATTCCAGTCGAGTCTTTTACATTTCCTTACGTGGCAATAACCTTGAGAAAGGTGAGAACACGATGGATTAATGGAGAGCGGCTCGAAATTCGAATTCCACTCGTGCTAATACCCTAAGAAACCAACTCTTCTCATCAGCTACAGGATAGTTTGGGTCGTATAACCTTGGTTGGCAACCGGTCTAGGAGAAGGAAAATTCTTAATTCAAACTCGCTCGCTCGGATTGCACTATCCTAACGTATCTCTACATACGGCTGTGGAACGCTTGTGAATCTAAATATATCCACTGAAAGTTCTACTATGGATTTTGACCGAATTTTAGGGCCACGGCAGATTTGTTTGACGGGGCCGGTTCAACCAGGGTGCATACCGCTGTAAGTGCAAGTATCCAATAGGGAGTGTAACAGTAAGCTGCTCGTTATCACAATATCTAGGGGCGTAGTAGTCACTGAAATCTTTGCTGAAGGGCAAAATTTCGCCCGGGAAGGTAGACAGACCGCGATCCCGTTTATGGTCTAAGGGAATAATTTTGGTCGAGCCTACGGGCTCGGAGAACCCACGGTAAACTCTACCTTGTTCCACATACATGCCACGTGGTGCTGGTGGAGGGGTGTTAAATATTAACGGCGATATAAACTGTTCTACCGAGGCTGTGACCTTTCGCAGCTTCTGTCAAACTCGGAGAGAGGAACTCGGAAGAGGTTTTGCCGAAGGAAAAGTTTCGTCCGGGGAGGTAGACAGACCCTGAACCTGTTTATGCGGGTTCTAAGGGAATATTTTTGGCCGAGCCTCCGGGCTCGGAGAACCCACGGTAAACTCGGCCTTGTGCCACATACATCCCTCGTGGTGGTGGCTGTTAAATATTAACAGTGATATAGACTGTTCTACCGAAGCTGTGACAGTTCGCAGCTCCCGACGAACTCTGCCTTGGGCATAGAGGAACCCGGACCAGGATCTGCCGAAGGGCAGAGTTTCGTCCGGGAAAGTAGACAGACCCGAACCAGTTTATGCGGGTTCTACGGGGATTTTTTCTGCCGAGCCTACGGACTCGGGTGATCTACGTTAAACTCAGCCTTGTGCCATATGTACCCTCGTGGTGGGGGCTCTTAAATATTAACATTGCTATAGACTGAATGTTGGTCAACCGACACACACTCCCAAGTCGTGTAACACACTTCTGTTGTATTTACTGTTCAATACACTATTTACCGGCAACCTCTTTTTTTGTTATTTCTTAACCATTTACTTGGTCACAACATCTTGGCGGCTTACTTTCCTACCACTTTATAATAAGTGGAAGAGTCCACAATAGCCTCATTAGAGGGAGCACACCACAACAAAATCAGAAAATTCAAATCTTTAATACAAAAGGAATTATACTGTTCCAAAACTGGCTGCAATATAATGGTAAACCATTTGACAACGCTATGTTGAGAAGACCCTATCATGGACAAAATACGTCTCAATGTAACCCCAACCTCATGTGATTTGGTTAAACCATAGAGACGGGGACGAATAGAACCCGTGGTTCTAATTTAAATAGAAATGTCAGTCGGAAAAATTAGTTTAAAATTAAATAACATGGCGCATTCTTACGCAGATTCTCTTTTTTCCTGGAGTAATTCAAAGTGGAAGAGAGAACAATATCAGGTAATTAAATCTCTTCGTCGTAATAAGTCGTTTGTAATTACGAAACCAGATAAAGGCTCAGGTGTCGTCATTCTTGATTATCAAGATTATGTAAACAAGATGGTGACTGTTCTTAAGCACTCTTCTAAATTTGTCCAGTTAGGCCCAATAGATATATTTGATTCTACATTATCTATTAAGGTTAAGTTCCAAAAACGTCTAGACCAATGGGTTTAAAAATAGGATTTTGCTGCCTTGAATTGGGGGCTATATATATATATATTTATACTTTGACACCTTCATTATATAAACAGAAGGGTTTTGTACTGGGCTCGAAATAATTTCCAATGCCTATTTTTCATATTTTTATTGATAATTATACCTTTATTAACCTCGATTTACCTCTGCTGAGCGAGGTTCGAAACCAGTTAGCTAGCTCGTTTTTCAATTTTTCTTTTTTTTTTTCATTTCAATTGTTGTCATAAGTGGTAATAAAAACAAATGTTGTCTATTTATGGCAGTCATTAATTTTTGTACCGCCAAACAATATATAATATATATATATATATATATATATATATATATATATATATATATACTAGCAGTAGAGCCCGGCGTTGCCCGTGGATGGAACAGTAAGAGATAGATCAAGTATCGAACATTATAAAGACTGAAAAATAAAATTGACAAAGATTATTGTTTAAGGTTGACGGACACGCATGTCTTTATTAGTTTTTTTTTTGTTTTTTTGTTTTTTTTTACGAATTGATCAAACCCAAACTCAAATAAAAACATTGTTTTCAATAGTTATGAGTCTACCGATTGAATAGAATTGTATTATAAACAATTGTCTTGTAAATGGACTTGTTAAAGCATTCTGAATGTAAAAATAAAGAAAAAAATGTGCAAGACAATAAGAAACACTACCTGCCAAAAAAAAATGAAGTTTTGTTGAAATCGGTTGAAAAATGTAGGAAATCCGATTCGATATATAAACACACACACACACACACACACACACACACACACACACACACACACACAACCTGGGTTTTATAATAAGTATAACTCGATATCAGTTATCCCACTTTCGTTCTGGCGACAATGATGCCTCTTAATCGTGTTTTCAAATTGATTTCTTGCAAAAATAATTGTGTTTTTCCAATTTTGGCTGTCAGAACCACCACAAGGTAATTTTCCGTAGTCCTGTGAAGTTTTCTTGAAATCGGTATAAAAATGTAGGAAATCTGATCCAATATATAAACGAACAGACACACACACACACACACACACACACACACACACACACACACACACACACACACACACACAACCTGGGTTTCATAATAAGTATTATATATATATATATATATATATATACAGAGAGAGAGAGAGAGAGAGTGAGAGAGAGAGAGAGAGAGAGAGAGAGAAAGATTAGGCAAAGGTTTATTTCACGAGACACAGGTAGCGCCCTATTTGGTCAGAATCCAGTCCTTTGGTCGTGAAACTGGAGTAGTCGCCCCAGGACACAGGCCTGGGCGATGATATAAGGAGACAGAATACATGACCCACCCGCTGACTCGGTCATAACAACAAGATCCATCCAAAGGTATCCATGGCTTTACATTTGGGAATGTCTTGATTGCAGGAGTTGCCGGAAGTTGTTAGTATTGACAGCCTTCGGGGTTCTACTCCGTGATTTTATGTCTGAATTTATGTCCATAGCCTTTTCCATGTTTGGATAGGATCGCAATTTAACGGAAGTTTAAAATTAGGGTTTTCTTCCCCCTAGATGGACTGGCTTCGGGAAGTGTCGAACTTCATCTACCCGAACTATGTGTTGTATATGCAGTTGATAATTGGTTAGAAATCGTTTTAGGTCTAAGCTACCACGATTTATTTATCGACTTCATTTTGACTTCCAGACATTATTCGAGCCCATTTGTACACCTCCAGACATTTATTGACCACTTAGCGGTCGAAACTGACGAATTTGTTGACATTTCTGAGACGGGCTAACTTCCCAGGTTAACGAGCTTCATCTACGCAACAGAAATGTTTAATTCAACAGAACTCGGCAAGAATCGAACTACTTCCCCGAGGAATGGGATTCAAATCCATTTATAGACGCGAGTATTTTGAACAGTTATTTTCTGACAGCTGCTGAAAAAAAAATAGCCGACTCTTCTCGATCTATACACAAGAGCTTTAAGCGATTAATTTAATTATGAAGTTATTTCAGTATTTAAACTGATATGTTATTCAGAAGATAAAATAAAGAATTGTTATTGTTCACACAGGGGGACAGAGCAAGATGTCTTTATAAACGCTCAATTCAAATCAACTTCTATAAAACGTGTGCCGTGAAGCGGAGAGCTTGTATTCATCACCGACATTTGAGCTAAGGATTTGATCGCATTATGAAATAATGTAGCAACGAAAGAAGACGAAATCAAATTTGCCAATCCCCAGGGAGAGGAGGATATTAGAACGTAGCAATTACGGAACATCGAAATTGATAAGTTGATGAAAAATTGATTCTAATTTGAGCTTATTAATATGATTTGGCTATCGATAGCGGCAGGTGAAAATACACCGACTGACAAGTTGTTTTATTTGTTAATAAGCTCTTATTCATAAGACAATAGGATTGACGCAGACTCTTTATTTCTCAGTCATTGAGTAAAATTTATATAAGATTCGGAAAGGCACACACGCACACAAACACACACATACACACATATATATATATATATATATATATATATATACAAATTTTCTCACAGGCATACGAGGGAAATAAAGACAAATACTACTAATACTACTATTACTAATAATATATATATATATATATATATATATATATATATATATAATTAATTAATTTTTACATATACAAAAAGAAATACTTAACTGTAATTTTCCTTGTCAGCATAGTTTCATGGTAATGTTTCTCTCTCTCTCTCTCTCTCTCTATATATATATATATATATATATATATATATATATATATATATATATATATATATATATACAGACAAATACACACACACACGCATACACACACACATATATATATATAATTATATATATATATATATATATATATATATATATATATATATATATAATTTTTTTTACATATACAAAAGAAATACTTAACTGTAAATTTCCCTGACAGCATAGTTTCTGGGTAATCTCTCTCTCTCTCTCTCTCTCTCTCTCTCTCTCTCTCTCTATATATATATATATATATATATATATATATATATATATATATAGACACATACACACACACACACACACACACACACACACACACACACACACACACACACACACACACACATATATATATATATATATATATATATATACATTAATTATTATTATTATATATTAACTGGAATTTTCCCCGACACAGCTGTTTCCTTGTTATATTTATATATTTCACACACACAGACAGCTTTAAGTGATTCCAACGAAAGAGTAGTCAGTAAAATCTGATTTATTAAATGTATAAGTTTCATTAAAGATGACTGACAAGGTAAAAGCGATTAAGCTTTATATTCAATATTTTTTTGCATTCGTGTATTTTGACATGAAGTGCGAATAAACTGTCAAAAAGTTCTATATATATCCGTACGTTTCGGTTATTCTATTAGTCATTATCAACAAGGTTTATTAAGTGAATATGTATTTTTTCTTTTGTAATTTTGTATCTATAAAATATAATATTGTTAATAACGGTTTTCCGAACTATCTCAGAGATAACCAAATTAGATTATTTCTTTCTAAACTAACCAATACAAAGACTGAACATACAGATAAATGCAATAACATTAACATTTCTATAAAAATGAAATATATGTTAACTATAGGCAAGAGGAATTTTTCTTTAGAAACATAAAGAAATACTCAACCTCATTCGATCAGAACAATAAGTTAAATTACTTATCTAATATATCAAAATGAAAACAGCTATCCCAACATCAACAGCAAAAACACACCTGCAAGATTCAAATTACAGTAGGCGACAATTATTTACGACTTCATATGTTCCTTAAGGAATTGCCCTTCTGACCAATCCAGATACACGAATAATTATATTGGATATACCACTACATACCGATGAAGAAAATTCACGTTGCATCAATTAGAATCTATTTTAAACGCATGGAAACCAACGAAAATCAATCCGCAACTACATAGAAAATAAAACTACAGTAACCTCATACGAATGTAAAAAAAAAAAAAAGTTAAAACTAATACAAACATTGCAAACATTAATAATAAAGTAAAAGCCAAAACACATTGATTTCAACTGTGAATGCAACCATAATGTGATGACTGTGTTTGGAAAAAACTCCCGTCACTATAGATTCACATATATAAATATCTACATTATACAGTTAAAAAAAAAGAAAAACTCAAGATTTATAATGGCCAATAGAAAAAGCGAATTCTTTTTTTTCGGGCAGATCTTACACATTCATCTCAAGGAAAGAAAACACTTATACGAACACAAGAACATTGGTTAAAATCATGTAATTTATCAGTTGTCTTTAATGAAAATTATATAAAGCGAGGCTGCTACCCAAATACAAATACAACCACATACACAGGTATATATATATATATATATATATATATATATATATATATATATATATATATATATAGTTATACTTCATTGAATATGACAGACAAGGTGCTTTTATTTAGTTTTTTATACAATTTCTCATGCGATCTAGTAATTCATTTCGGATGATAAATTATGAATATTCTTTTTATCCGAGCGCTTTCGACTATACATTTATCCATTTGAATATATATATATATATATATTAGGTATGCAAATATAAATATAAATATAAAAGTTAACACTGAGGTCAACGCCAAGAGACAACATTCTTTTTCAAAGTTAATATATATATATATATATATATATATATATATATATATATATATATATATATAAAATGAGAGAAAGAACAGTAAAATTCCACTATTCGTAGCATTTACTTTTTTCAAAATGTGCCCAATACGAAGCTCAATATGTTGTTATTTTATTTTATATATTAAAAGAAAACGTGTTGAAATCGCCACACAATATATTGCGTGTTTCGGCAGGCGAATGAATAATAAGCGACTTTTTTTTTAAATTTCAAATGCAAAAATGTTACCTCTTTTCCGAAACATTAAGGCGTTGGGGTGGGGTAAGAAAACTTATGGTCAAAATTCAATATAGACTTGTAGTTTTGTCTTCATCAACCAATTAAATGTCAGATCTACGTTAAACAGAAAATTAATCTCAGCGGGTGGAGTTGGGGAAGGTATTTTTTTCATGACACGATAAACCAAAACTTCGACAGATTATCATTGACACTTGACGGAAAACATGTAATCAAAAATGATTTGTGACTGTAGACAAATATGACATGTTCAATTTTTCAAAGGACATTGAATGGATGGGAAGGAGGATAATCAGACGTAAAGCTAATTACAGGAGAATTTTTTTTTGTAATTTTCAGGTTCAGGAAGCTTTTCAAAGGAACCTGTAGATAAAATGAAAAATGTGAAACATCTATATAAGTTATAATTAATAATATCTTAACGGCAAATCATAGCAATACTAAATCAAAATAAAATAATTCCTTCTAGATGGTGGATCATTTTATACTCAAATTATGGACATAACAAATGGAATTACCTAATTTTTAAAAAAATTTATCTTGTAAAGTAAAAGATATATTGTGTCGGCAATTTACAGTTAATTCACTTCTTTGGTTTACTAGATATTTTTGGCGGCAAATCAGATAATTTCGAATTTTTCACGTAAGCATAAGTAACAACGTTCATTTACAGATTTAGAGGATCTAGCATTTTTTTAAAGTATTTTACATTTTATCTTAGTTTTTTTTAACTTCATTTAAGATACAAAATTTTTAGAAAGGGACGTCATATTTTTGAATCTGATAGAAATATAAATCTACGCTCCGGATTTTTTCAATATCTCCATTCCTTAAAGAATTGCTTCTTTCCAATACCAACATATATGGCTACAAAAATATTAAAAATTAAAAGAAAACGGTTAAATTCATAATATCCTGTTCTAGTAATTGAAAAAAAATTCAACGGCGTTATCTACTTACTTTCTTTTATTAGATATTAAATTGCGTCATTCACCAATCATAAACATTTCAGGTAACCTGCTGAATATTTATGAGCGTCTGTTTAATTAAATTAAAAAAAAAATGAAAATGTAATATTTTTCATTTTGCTTATCAACAATTGTTGCAAATTAAAATCCTCACATTTCTTTTGATAAATGCCGTCTGAGGAAAAAAACGCGTCGGTTAAGATAAGTCTTCTTTTTGTTTTTCTTCATATTGACTTTTTACATATATAATTATTTATATACGAACTTTACACACACACACACATATATGTGCAAAGTTCGTATATATATATATATATATATATATATATATACAAAGAAATAATCACACATAGAATCAATCAGAAGTATTAATGCGATTATTGGCGACATCCATCGCTAGAAACATAATATATGCATTAAAATACTGTTAATCCATAGCGCGAAGTGATCCTCGTCGATGAACTTGATATCTGTAGTTTTCAGTTTATTTGATGTTAAAATGCTAGTACTTACGAATAGTCCTCTATTCATCGTCAGGCATGTGTTTTTTTCCTTATAAAATCAAAAACTTGAAGACGATATACCTGTATGTCGACCGAATGATGTTTTTGGAATATCTGCTATTATTGACGGTTGTGTAAGATCTCGGAACGTGCAAAGATGCAACGCTAAGTTTTTCAAAATTTTAAGTGAGAATTTTATTTAAATATTTCTTGTGATGTGTTAAATCCACGTATTCTATTTTACAAGTGTATTCAGTTTTTATGTCATGAACTAAGTATATAGTTCAATAATATAGTGTAATGTCTTAGTAGTAGTTTTTTATAGGAATTTTTATGTACTGCGGATCGATAGTTTTTTATAAACATAAAATATTAGGCAGCATATAATTTACATACAAAGGAATTATCACACATAGAATCAATCATATATAATATATATATATATATATATATATATATATATATACACATAAACAAATTTCATCTAATTGACAAGTTCTGTCTGCTTAGCTTTTTATTGGTTTTCGGGCAAAGATCTTTTTTAATTTTTTCGTAGATAAAAACATAAACTCCCGAAATTCCTTCGCGTTGAACAATTTATTCGCTAAAAGGGAAATATATAATATAAATAAGCAAACAGAACTTGCCGCTGGAATTTAATAAGGCTTGTTTGAACGCATGCTGCGTCAGTATACACTTTTAAGTCAATACACTTATATTGTTTAAAAGCTGGTATATTTGGAGCCGAGCACTGTTCAGTGCTGGTTTGAAATAACTCTCAGACAATGGTCTGATGATTAGATAATGAACATAATGTCAGTCATCATCATTGATTTCTATGTTTATCTATGTATGTATCCACTTCATATATATATATATATATATATATATATATATATATATATATATATATATATATATATATATAAAGCTAATCTAATCAAAATGTTAGTTATTAAATGGTAGAGTCTCCCGTAGTATTCGACGTATGGGGGGTCAAGCAGCTCATTTCCTAGGAACCAATAGCCAGACACCAATACACATGCTTTGATTACAGTGGTGAAAGCTTTGTACAGAACCAACCACACTCTTTGAAGCCCCGAATACAGAGAGCTGGTGCGCTATGTGCCACGAAGTCCCAAACAACCCTCCACAGGTTTTGGATTCACGCCTGTCCTTCTTCTAGACCAGTTGCCATCCAAGGCTATAGAACTCAGTCTGCCCTGCTATTTACCGATAGCTGGAGCGAGAAGAATAGGATTCACATTTTTCTCAATGGTATTAGCACGTAAGTGAATTTAATGGATTTGATTGGAATTCGAACTCGGCTCTCCGATTCCTCAATCCGAGCCGCTATCCACCAAGGAGTCAGGGTGGAGTAATGGATAGTGGATGTTCACTTTTATATTTACATACACTCTATCACTGACATTGAGCACTTTATCCCTTAAACATAATAAATATAGTATAATTTATATTTTTTCATATATATATTATATATATACATATACATACACACACACACATATATATATATATATATATATATATATATATATATATATATATATATATATATATATATAATAAAGAAAGGATAGTAAGATATGTAATTCTTATAGATATTTTTATTTTTACAAAATAGTGCTCAATGTAAATTTACAGAGCATTAATATTATAAATTAATTGATTTAAAATATATAATTTTTTTCGCTACACAGTTTTAACCCTGTTTCAAAAATGGAAGCTAAAAGCTCCGAATTTAATTTTGTAATTAAATTAAAGTTCCATTTCATCCTCAAGCGAATTTTGGAGTAATTTTTTTCTACTCCAAAATTCGTTTTTTTAACATGGTTAGAACTGTGTAGCGAAAAAAATATTTAAATCAATTAATATATATATATATATATATATATATATATATATATATATATATATATATGTGTGTGTGTGTGTGTGTGTGTGTGTATTTATATATATGATACATAAAATGTTAATGTAGAGCTTTTAACTTTAAAAATCAAGAGATCAGTTAAATCCGTTACATTGGTTTCAACCTTACGGTACCTTCGGTCGATTTTTATCAAATGACAACTTTACGCTTTATTTTTTTTTAAACTAATAAACGCCATATTATTATTTGAAAATGAATTTTAGTAAGTAAACAAACGCACAATGTTGGGTAGATGAGAAATGGAGGAGGAGGAGGGAAAGAAGGATGCAGAAGAAAAAGTAGGAGGAAGAGAAGAGTAGCACGGACATTATAAATGCATATATGTGGGTGGGAACTGAAATGTACACTTTTTTATGCAGCCTCATTTAAGAGGAATTTCCTAATATGTAAGCAAAGACTCAAGATTTCCAATTTCTGGTTCAAAAGAAATCCGTAGACGTCATAATTGATAATTTTACCTGTTGGCAAAGATAGCAAATATTATTTTGGCTGTTATAAGGCTTTGCCCTTTTAAAAACGTTTTTCTTTTAAATTCCACACATAGCTACTTTGGTAGAGTACCTAAGCTTTACTAGCATAAATGACGACCTATGCTTGTACGATCTATATTTGAAAGAACTTTTATTACATCCTATGTACGTTTTATTTTGGCCATTAATATCTGTTTCTTCTGCTTTATAGATTATAGCTTCTGATTTACAAGCTCCATCTAATGGACATCTATTCTTATTTCTACAGTTGCATAAATTACTAGTGATAACTATATTTTGCTGCATGTTAGTTTTTAGATTTCTTGCGTTTTGTCTATTTATCATTGTGTCTAAATTACTAATTACGTTGTTCATGCATGTTTCATATTTTAGTCACATTGTTCGCGGTGCACTGGCTGACATCTTCCTGGAAAGATGGATAGGTAGAAGAGGACACGTTCCATATGGCTTGAACTTTGCCGCGAGCTCACTCATTTGGATATTTATCTGTGGGGCCACTTACAACAATTCGCTTATACAACAGATATTAATGGACGCTTTATTTTCTGGGGGCCTGCGAAAATATTCAATACCGTGTGGGAGTATTTGAAAGGGTCCGCTAGTTAATGATCCAACGGGTACATTTATAGAAAGAAGCGGAGCATATTTTGAAAATTTATAATGAGTTGCTACGTTGAGGTACAAAAATGGTCTTTTAGATATTTTACCTTGCTTTGGTGAGAGTAACCCGCTCCCAAAGTTTCTAAAAGTATTTTGATACAGTCCGTATACAAAGCAATTTTTAAAGAAGTGATGGATTTTTATTTATTAATCCGGTATATTTTTGGTCGATACTCATATTTGAGAAGATTTTTTGTTCATATTATATTGAACAAGACCTCTTAAGGTTGCGGATTATTTTAGGGGGAAGTTTATACGGATAGATAACGGTTAACTCCAGCCATAAGAATATTAAGATTGTAGTGATCGGGGAAACATCCACTTGGGAGTCGATTCCGCAAAGCAGTGGTTCACGGAAAATAGCGGTTCGAGCGAAACTTACTTCTCACCCATGGAATATGAAAAGAATGAGGGTGGTTTAATACAATGTATATGGCATGGTGGGTCCTATCAGTGAAGATTTGGACTGGTCGGGCCAAGGAATGCAGCTAATCCAAGCTCTTTCCATGGAAGTACCAATAGAGCAGCCAGAGGGAAGCTACATCCCGCCTATGTTGGGGGGAATATAATTCGTCACACATAAAGACTTTCAGACGCTTTTACACTCTATGGAGACTGGAAAGATAGGACTAGACAGCTCCAGCCTAAATATTAAAACAGTACTGCATTTTTGGCTTGATGTATCTCTTATAATGGTAGACGATAGCATTAGGAGTCAGGTACTTACTTGCACTGTACAAGGAGCCGAACATTTTACCTGCCTCATTCACGATGGCTCGTATGTACGAGTTCCACTTTGGGTTAATTTTAAGGCACATCAAGGCAAGGTGCCTCCACGATGTTACATCCGTTCAATGGGCATAACTTATTTTTTACGTTGATACAACTACAATTATGTACAAAGAAAGAGGGGTTATTGAAAATTTAAATTTCATTGCTATTTTTGAATTGAACTTTAAAAAAAATATTAAATATATAATTTAGATATATATCGTCTAGCAGATTTCATAAGGTCATGTATCCATCACTTTTGTTATTAAATATGATGTTATTGTCAAAGTGCAACATAAATAATACAATTCACCCACGAACAGAATTAACAAAGTGTGGAATAAAAAGAATAAAAGGTAAAAAATAAAAGTATCAAGCAAGCAAGCAAAAAATATATGAAAAGGAAATCAAGAGGTAAGATAGCAAAAACCTCACACACTATGAGTTTGTTTTTTCGCACAAAGGCACGGTCAGACAAGCGAATGCAGTGGTCTGCTAAATATGCCATATTTGGACTTAGTTTATTTACCTTAGCCTCCCCACAAGGCAGGATGTGGTCCGTTTTTTTTATGTGGGGCGATTACGAGTCCGTAGTCTTCGGCAGAAATTCCCGTAGACCCCACATATACGAGATCGGGATTGTCTACCTCCCCAGACGTGATTCTGATCTTCGTCATAGCCTCGTTTGGGTTCCACTCTGCTCGAAGTCAGAGAGTTCGACAAGTCAGTCCGAAATGCCTAAAACGGCAGATCTGGACTGAGTCAAGTCAAAACAAAAGTTGTTCCATTTTACTGGCTAAGAAAAACATCCCAGCATGCATTTATGGACTTGTTCCCTATAAAAGGGGAGGGGGAATAAGTTTTGCAGTCATTCCTTCTTGTGAAATCAACATGGAACATAGAAATAATAAAAGACATAAATTCCTTTGTTTCCACCAGTTCAGATATTCAACTAAGACTGAATCAACCTATCATCAGTCTCTTCATATTCCATTAGTAAGGAGGAAGTTCAATTCAGACACGTTTTTCACAAGAAGCGGTACATCATTGTAAATAATATCGTCACGATGCTTTCACGACCGCTACAATCTGTATCTCTTCAAGTCGAGATTCGACTATTATCCTCATGAAATGCACTCCTTATTTCTACCATGTACGCCCTTAAAACAATTTAATTTCATAACTGTTGTGGTAGGATCTACCTAATTTGCATAGTGGAGTACCGACCACATAAATATGGTTGGTACCGGAAAGACGAGGAAGGAATCAAGAGATTCAATCCAGAGATTCTGCCCGACTGCGACGAAGTCAACACATTCTCCAGGAACGGTCTTCCCAAGAATATACAAGAGACTATATGTAAATATTGTGTACACTTTCTTGTTTCAAAACATTTTGTTCTAAGTACTTTTGTGCTGTATTATTATTCCATGCATTAGTCAAGTTTCAACAATAAACCTCTATAAAAAATAAACCTCTATAAAAATTTAAAATTAATAAATATATTAATTTAATTAATATATTAATTGATATATTATTACATTAATATTAGTACATTGATATTAGTAGTAATTAATTATCATTAATTAATTAATATTAATTAATTATTCTTAATTTATTAATAATAATCAATTAATATATCACTATATTGATTTATAAAAATATTAATACCTGCAACAAAAAAAATATATATATATATTTATATTTCCTCCGACGAGGATTTTCACACATTGGCGAATGTTCTGAACTTTATTTTATCAGGTATTTGTATATAGTATTTAAAAAATATGACACAATACAGTGGGGTGGGGTTACTAGCTCGGCAACTTCTTTTTCTATTCCTCTAATCTGTAAAACACTCTTTCTCCACTCCAAACATAAAATGCTGGGGTAAGAATCGTCAAGAAGGTCGGGTTAATAAAAAGAATGGTTTTAATTCAACTAACCAACAATATGACATATTCTAAGCATTTTTAACATGGTTAGTTAAAAGCATATTGCCTGTAAAATATAGTTGTGCTCACCCCGTTCGCATCCAAGTATCGACATCATCTTTCTCTCTTCCAATTCCGTTTATCCCTTCTCTGGTTAGTAGAGGAGGAGATGGTTTTGAATTTTGATATTTGTGTTTAACGAGGTCACTAGCGTAAATTTCATTTTGGTGGAAAACTGCGCGACGGCGAAGCCCACAGGCTTGTCCAGAAGCGAATCTCTCACGGCTCAAATTAAATCGAGACAGGCGAGATCTGGTCAACATGGGATCTCAAATATAAGGCGGGTTAAAGACTTTCAAATATTTTAGTCCAATTAGGTACGAAGGGTCAAAGTTTATGAGATGTAAATTAAACCAAAACTTCGTTGGTCAATGAAAACAAGTCCAAGATCACTAAACGAAGACATTTATTCCTATGTACGTTATAATCAATGCCATAAATGCATGCACATATGTCTCGCTGGACCTGGGCGTTTGGAACAGAAGAATAGACGAGGGAGACATTGTTTCACACCTTTTGACACGCCATAAGTATTTGGTCTTAGTGAAATGATCTTTGTCAGCAATCTACCAGCATATCGACGTCGGCTCTCATATCAGCTTTCTTCTCAGTTCAATATTGCTTGACTCAAAGATGAATTGTCAATGCAAATAGCTTTGACCCGGGTGGTAAATAACAAACTTTACAAGATGAGATTCCGGTGAAGAAGTTTGGGAGATCAGAAAAGGGCAGCAGTGGCTTTATTTCGTCATGCAAATAAATTTGGCATTTGATTGTCGCAATAATTAATCAGATCATTGTGGAGGACCTATCAAAACTACAACTAATTAATATGTTTATTTAATATCTACATTTCATATTAAATCCATCTATCTATCTATGTATCTATCTGTCTCCGAATCGCGCCTGATGATTGCCTCGTGCATAAAAATCAGAGTTGTACAAAACGGTGACGAATGAAATCTATCTATCTATCTATCTATCTGTTTAAATCTATCTATCCTATTTTTCAATTCACGTCTGACGATTGCATCTTCCATGAAACCCAGAGTTGTACAACACGGTTAGGAACAAAACGAATGTTTATTATTAGTATCTATCTATCTATCTATCTATCCATCTATCTATCTATCTCAATCTTTTTTCTATCTATCCTAGTCTGTTCATATCTATCTGTCTGTCTGTCTGTCTATCTATCTATCTATCTATCTATCTATCTATCTATCTATCTATCTATCTCATTCTCTTCATATCTATATAATTATTTATCAATCTATCTATCTCAATCTTTTTTCTATCTATCCTAGTCTGTTCATATCTATCTATCTATCTATCTCATTCTCTTCATATCTATCTATCTATCTATCTATCTATCTATCTATCTATCTATCTATCTCAATCTTTTTATATCCATCTATCCCAGTCTGTTCATATCTATCTATCTATCTATCTATCTATCTATCTATCTATCTATCTATCTATCTATCTATCTCATTCTCTTCATCTATCTATCTATCTATCTATCTATCTATCTATCTATCTATCTCAATCTTTTATATCCATCTATCCTAGTCTGTTCCTATCTATCTATCTATCTATCTATCTATCTATCTATCTCATTCTCTTCATATCTATCTATCTATCTATATATCTATCTATCTATCTATCTCAATCTTTTTTCTATCCATCTATCCCAGTCTGTTCATATCTATCTATCTATCTATCTATCTATCTATCTATCTATCTATCTATCTGGAATCAATGGATTTACATTCCGATTTTTCCCCTATCGAGCCGAACGTTATTCTGTGGATACTATGGTTTCAAAACCTGTGTCCATTAACTCTATCGGTTTATATCGTTTTTATTAATTCAATTCACCACTTTGTAAGACAAGAAAGACACTAAGACACAAGGGGGGTTACTGGGTGGTAGAGAATTAGAAAACAGAAATATTATTAAGGAGCAAGAACAATAAAAACAGTAACAGGAGGACACTAGATGACCGTTGCATTTTTGAAGATCAAATATGGTTGGAAATCACGGATCTGGAAGAGAATGCCACAAGCGAGAAGTGCGAGAAAAAACTGTTTGCATAGAACTTACAGTTATATACAGTCAATTCAACAGTAAATTAATGAGACCTTGTTGCCAATTTTGCACTGAACTTAAATTAATACAGTCTAGGTACCATAGTGAACAATTATCATGAAAGCCTTTATAGAGAAGGGACAGGGAAACAACTGTAGTACGATGGGAAAGTGACTGAAGCCGAGATGCCAGTTGAGTACCGATAATATTGCATATTCTTCATCGGGTTTTATCAAGAAGCTTTAAATATATGACAGGAACACCGTACCATATTTTGTAGTAATATTCTAAGCATGGATGAATGGTAAACGTACAAATATGTAAGATAGATTATGGAGATAAAAAATTCCCTAGCACGACACAGTGAAACGACTTTCTTAGCAGCTGACCAAGCAACCGATTCAATATAGTGTTTCCACTTCATGTCAGCCGAGAAAGTTAGCCCCAACAGGCGCAACGTGTCACATTCCTGGAGGTTAGCATCAGCCATACTGATGGAAGGCAGAGAGGGTTCTCTCAGCTTGTCAATATTAATCATTTTTTGTAGGGATTGAATATTAAGGAAAACTAGGCTGTTTTGTCTTAGTTGATAACCAGTCACGGAGTATGAGAATTATATTTTTTTTCAAACTGAGGATGTCTGTTCGAAGAACGCGGCGTACACTGAATTCACCAGTTCTCGACTGACAAGATCATAACGTAAAATTAAAATTTATCCTAGATAACATGACAAAATTCACAAAATCACACAGAATCATTTAAAATTTCGTAAACGAATATGACCCAGTGGATAAAGGTGTGGATTAGATCCGGTGACTAGACACAAAGTGTTGTGAGTTCAATACCAGGCTACAGCAGCGGTAAACAAAGAAACTTGGAGAGTTGAGTTAAAGGGAAATAGCTGAGACTTCATGAAGAGGCATGGCACGTGGAACTATAATAATCTAGACCAATTAAATTGTTCAATTCGAAATTCCAATCACCTGAAGATGACCGCAGCATACAACGGCCAAAACATTGTAAATATGGCAATGTAAATGAGGATAACATCTCTATCTATAAAAGTCAGGATGAGTGTGTGGGGGGGTGTTTGTAACGAATGCACTGCCGCAATTTTCGACGGATTTGCACCAAAATGTACATGCATATACTCCAAGTTAGCAGAAAGGCCAAGACCGACCTTGCATTTCCCAACTCGCATCGATAGTGGAAATGATCGATTTTTTCATGCTTCTACGGCAGTTTTGATGTAGTTTGCGGTCATTTTCTACTGGCCAGAGTGAGCGCCTATAGCTGGCTGCCACGGATAAGCAGGAAGATTCTATTGGCCAGCGTGAGAGCCAACAGCTGACTGACACGAATGTTAACTAGCATGCTAGCATGCAAAAAAAATCGATAGCTGCATTCGTCACAAGCGGGAAAAATTTAAATATGCGCTTTACTAAAATTGGCTCATTCGCTTGCTTAAACTCAACGTTGATTCTGATTCCGCAGACCTGGATTGGGTGTGAAAAAGTATTTGTTGTTAACATTCTTTTTTCATTCGGTTTTTCTAGTTACGAGTCCTTTTTTAAAGCTGATCATTTTGTATAGTTCTTTTTTCGTAACAGATTTAATGTTTAGTATAGAGCTTAGAAAAAATTCGCAGTGTGAGAAGTAAGGCATATAGCAACATCAGCACGGAAAAGGGCACTCCTTTAAAGGCAAGGAAGGGCAAAAATATTTTAAGTCAAGTGATAGTGATTGCTGTATGAGTCGTACGATTTTTGAATCAAGCACAGGCAACGCCGGGCCATGCAACTAGTTTACAATAATGTAAATGATCATAATACGTCATCCCACAGATATAGACGAAATATATACTGAAATCAACATTTGAAAGACAACTTAACGCTAAAATTTACATATGAACGCATGGTTAATAACAAAATTTTATTCTTTGCTGTTGATATAGAACTAAAATTCAAATTATTTACCACTTCCCGTATAAAAGCCCGCAAGTACGAACTCTTATCTTCTAAACTGTGATAGCCAATAGCCAGAAAGATATAAAATAGCAGTGATAACAAACACCTCAAATGGACCTCACCAAAATTCGTCTTCCTAAAAATAATTCCGAGCGAACTAAAGCCCATAAAACAAACATTAGTTAACAATAATTTTCCAAAGTACATCATTGATAGACAAATAAAATTATTCTTACAAAAAATACACAACATTAATAATAAAAATGCAACGCAATAAAACATCAATATATTTTAATGCAACCAGATGCACAATAAGTGTAAGCAGGATGAATTCGCTATACAAAAAAAAAAAAAAAAAAAATCATTGAACGCCATATTTTTGTCGTAATTCCCAAAAACCGTAAAATTTATAATAAATTGCAGGAAATGGAAGACTGCAAAACACGTTGTCATTCATCAAACTAGCCACTTCAAATTTAAACAAGCGATGCCCAGTAGTGTGTATAAAGTTAACTGCCCGGTACAAGGCTGTATTTAAATTATCCATATCGGGCATACAACTACCGCCTTGAGTAGATGGCTCACGTGTCTTTTATCAAAAGAACAATGTGCTATAAAGACATTCTATCAACACACTAAAATCTTATATCAATCAGAAATATCTCTGATATCTATCAGAGAGGCCGTGTATATTAAACATCGCTCTCCTGCTATTAACCTCACCTTATTTAACAGCGGAGGTAGAGTATTGATTTTTTTTAAACACACAAATCAGTCATCCCAATACGACCCATATATATGATCCGCCATTTGAATTAATTCTGTGAACGTTGGGATTTATATATTATTTTCGTTCTCATTACATTCGGATACATACATTCATATATTATGAAATGGACAAAGTCCGACAATTATTTTAATCCATTTTTATTTTTTTTACTTTTTTTTTATAGATACAAATATTTAAGTAAATGTTCTGTTTTTTTATTTTTTATTTTAATAATAAACAGTATTAATAACATTAACCAGCTTGAATATCCTAGAAATTTTCAGGTCGGTAAATGCTATTAATACTGTTTATTATAAAACAGAGCATGTACTTAAATAGTTTTCCCAATTACATTATATATAGTATATATTCTAGTCAGCGAGAGAGACAGCCAAAGACGCGAATTTCAAATTGGACCCTCCAAAAACAATCAATACCAGAATTTAAATGTACATGAAAAATTTAAACAGTTGATGGAAAAGGTGACACCGAAATCCGAAGGATCATTGAAATTGCAGCTATCTCATCCAGGATGAGGTAGAAACTTATGGCAACGTAAATATGGTTCCGCAGTAGGATGCTGAGAATACCATAGATTGAACGTGTGAGAACTGACGAAGTTTTCGTGTAAATGGAAACAAAATTACACTTATATTTAATAACAGGAAGCTTTAGCAGAAATCTTTAAGGAACATAATGAGGAAAGAGATGTTGGTAAATCTGATACTCACAGGACAGATCGAAGGCAGGAAGGCCAGATGAAAGCAGCGAATAACCTAGCAAGCGTGCTTATATAAATTGTTGGCATGGACTAAGGGGTATCGTGAAAAGACAAAGCTTACTAAAACCTATTAAAGGAGGGCAAGAAGAAAGGACAAAGCATTAATTGTATGAATAGCAACTACATGTTAACAAGATAACGTGCCAAAGACACAAACAACGATTTTGAAATAAGTACGAATCTTTAAATATAAAACAAGGTATCCAGCGAGCTTAGGTAAATGGTTGACAGAGCAGATATTAGGAGAGATGGTGAAAAAATACCTTACTATGAGCGATAAAGGATAGGAAGCTGTGAAGCACCATAAACATCCACTTCCTGAACAGACGGCGCAATGTAGACGAAAATATATGTCGTTCTTTTTGCAATTATATTTACCTGTACAAGACGAAAGAACCACTCCAGCTAGAGGGTTACACGAGGAAAATTCTTCAGAAGCAACCGGAAACCCAACTCTAGACAAAAAAAGGGATGAACCTTTACTCCTGTTCAAAAAAAGGGGAAGGTGTGTGTTGAAGCTTGGATAAGCATGGAATAATAATAATACAACACAAAATGTACGTAAGCAAAATGTATTGAAACAAGGAAAAGGTATACAATATTCACAGTTAGTTTTGGTATATATTTTGGGAAGACTGTTCTTGTAGAATGGGTTGACGTAATCGCAGTCGGGCAGAGTCTCTGGATTGGATCTCTTGTTACTTCCTTCATCGTCTTCCCGGTACCAACCCATATTTATATGGTCGGTACTCCACTATGTAAATTAGGTGGATCGTACCACAACAGTGTGTGAACTGGACGATAGGCAAATCTATCTACTCCTATTGAGGAGACGTTAGAAGTGTATAGATGCAGTAGACTTTAGAAGGAACCGGAAACCCAATGCTAAACATGAAATAAGGTGAAAACATCTACTCCCGTTCAAAAGACTGGGAAGGTGTGTGAACCGGGTTCTGGAAAGAGTTTAGTACATGAAGCCAGGAACTTGCTGGAACGGTAAATTCCGTAGTGTGACAGTCACATCCACAGATGTTGCGTGCGTGCGTGGGTGGGATAATCTAAGTGTACAAGTTTCGTCTATCCAGAATTCTGGGCGACAAAATTCTAAGGGCCTATGTGGAGATGAATAACAGGTTGAGCATTTTCCTGTTCTCTGTCCAGCGAGGATGTTAGACAAATCTACCTGGGTTGATAATCCGGTTCCAAGATAAAGCAATAGAAGTTTATTCATATCAAGAGTTTCCGGGCACTTTCAGTCTGGGAGAACTGTGTGTTTCCGAAAGGCTACATGCTAGAAAGAGTACTTTTATATTTGGCTAGTATAAAAATAAAATAAAAAAATTATAACCTAATGGTCGTTAATTTTTAAAGTACTCTAGATTACTGTATTCCGAAGCTAGGAAATTATCTAACCTATCGAAACTTAAAAGTGTTTGCCTTGAAAAAAATCGATATTTTTTTAATGCTTGACAAATAATGTAAATTATTAGTTGATGTCTGAGGCAATTTGTCTCGTAATGTATCCAACTTCTATTTACACATAGAGATGATTTATTTGGATAAAGAAAAGTTAGATGAATTGAAAGTGATATGTTAATGAGGAATGGAGTGTCGAGTGAGTAGCGCTCAGACAGAAGCTGTAAACTGTGACACCGAAATCCGAAGGAGCAGCTAAAGACACTTTTCAAACAGTAAACAGTGTATTAAGAGACAAAGAGAATTTAATTTGTAAAGACTACTCAAATGTTGTCTAATGTGAATACTCCTATATGACAGTGGATGCTAGGCCCTCAACTTGCAGATTGAGAAGTGCCTTGAGGCAAGAGAAATGGGGTTCTGCATAAGGATGCTGAGAATATCATGATCAGAACACGTGAGCAACCTCGAAGTTTCGAATCTGAAAGAGACGGCTGTCTAACGAGGAAAGAGGGCTTGGAAAAATTGAACACTCAAAGGACATAGGCAAGAGTGACAGAGGAAAACACCACATAAGCTAACTCACGAGCTTATATAAATGTTTAACAGAACATGGATTAGGAGATACAGAAAAATAGAAAAAAATACCGTGGTCTACAAAGGACAGGCAGATGTGGAGACCCATGATCGACTACGCCGTGATTGGCCATGACACATAGAAAAAGAATAATAAGTTGTAGAATAGGAATAACTGAATAATTTTTTCAATAAAAAACGTAAAAAAAATAAGGTAAATATGAAGGTGAATACGTCTATTTCATCAGATATTTCGTATAAATTCCTACGTATTACTGAATTCAATCAAGATCTGTCTGTCTATTTTTCACAATATTTTCTGTTAGCTTGAATCATATGTAATTTCTATCTTGGGAACCAATTTTAATGAAGGATATGTAACCCTACGAATTAATTTAAGAACATATTTTGAGTAGACAAAGCTGCGAAAAGCTTTAACGCAAAAGGCATTGAATAGACAAGGAAAGACAATAATACTTTAACTCCGACATCCAGAATAAAATAAATATGGCCTTTCCTTGTCTTGAGTTCCGACTTCTTTATGGCCACCTAAGGCGGTAAGGTCGAAGAGGACCAGACAGAACGCGACCCACTCCCAGAATACCCCAACGGCGGAATATACAAACATCTACACGCTCTCAAATACCAACTTGGCGGAAACGGTTAGCGCCAGTCGGGCGTGCGTAGCCAAAACAGACCTTGACAGAGCAAGTAACCGACAGCACGATGCAATCAGACCGTGCTTGTATATGTCCCCATTGAGCCGCGAGGTAGTCGCTTCTCTGTCGAGTACAGTTGTCCACCAAATTCAAATTCCCGCGAATAGTCTCCTCAAACTCTATTTGATTCACAGGCATCTCCGCCACTGACGCCATGGGGAAAGAAAAGGAGGAGGGGGAGAAAATGGAGATCTCCCTGCTCTGATCGAACGGGTGCCTACAACAAAGACAAGGAAACAACCCCACAACCCACCGCAAAAGCTGAAGAAAGGTAATACTGTGCATGTGGCTTGATCGGGGTATTATTCATTTAAAGCTCATATCACGTATTAAAATGTTAAAGCAAGATTATTTATCAGTAAAAATGTTAGTTGGACACATGTTGTTTACACGATGGGGGTCGTAAGTAAAGTATTAAACATAGTGACAAGGTCTGTGCAAACTAATACCTTGTCACTATGTTTAATACTTATCGATATTATAATAGTATAGTATAAGTATCGCTTGATATACTGATTGATGTTGGAGGATTAATTCCAGGTAGAAAGAAAGTACAGAACTGTTTTGTAATATTTGTCCTGCTCTATGGCAGGGAATGTTTCCAGTTTTGTGATGTTGGGCGACTTTCCTTGTCACTTTTGCTATGTCAAATGAAAACTCGTTATAACTTACTAGCAGTAATGCCTTCCAGTAATATCCGCCTAGTAATACTTGTTCAAGTAGTAATCGCCAAATAGTATAATGATCAGAAGAGAATCGTAATTCGTATAGTAGCAGAGAGAGTGAACATATAACAATATTGGATAGACAAGAAGAGGAAACAGTGGCAGCAATACGCAATGCACACACGAATGGTAGACTTGTAATGATGCAAGATAGATTCTGGTTAGCAAAATTGTTCAACACAACACAGTGAACCACATTTTCCTAACAACAGACTTAGTCGTGTTATGTTGAACGGCTTCGCTTGTGACTTCTGCTATGTCAAGCCAAAGCTCGTTATATTCGAGAATTCGTAGACACACTTCCAGTAATATCCGCACTAGTAATACTTGTTCAAGTAGTAACCGTCAAATAGTATAATAATCAGTAGAGAATTGTAATCCGTATAGTAGTAGATTAGAGAGTAAACGTATCGCAAACGTAGATAGACGAGAAAAGAGAACAGTGATCGCATAGTCATCATGCTACTTCCTATTTATTCATTTCCCTTATGATCACGTGATCTACTTAATAATGGAATCGCACGTGTTACTCACTGGCGACCTAGTTTCAAACCATAGTGTCGGTAACGACTTTTACTCTTATAAAACAATATGGCTTCATGTTATGAACGATTTGTTTCATGTTGGTGGTTTGGTAGTATTTTAAACGGATTTGGGTGAAGTCGTTATAATTGTGGGATATTATATGTTTTGTGATGTTACACGGCTTCGCTTGTCACTTTTGCGATGTCAAGCGAAATCTCGTTATCACTTCCAAAAATGGTCGTTATATTCGTGACTTCATAAACACCGGTACTAGTAGTAACGCCTTCCAATAATATCCGCTCTAGTAATACTTGTTCAAGTAGTAATCGCCAAATAGCATAATGATCAGAAGAGAATCGTGATCCGTATAGTAATAGTGTAGAGAGAGTAGCCGTATAGCAATAGTGGATAAACAAGAAGAGTGAATATCCGCACTAGTAATACCTGTTCAAGTAGTAATCGCCAAATAGTATAATGATCAGAGGAGAATCGTGATCCGTATAGTAATAGTGTAGAGAGAGTGGCCGTATAGCAATAGTGGATAAACAAGAAGAGTGAATATCCGCACGAGTAATACCTGTTCAAGTAGTAATCGCCAAATAGTATAATGATCAGAAGAGAATCGTGATCCGTATCGTAATAGTGTAGAGAGAGTGGCCGTATAGCAATAGTGGATAAACAAGAAGAGTGAATATCCGCACTAGTAATACCTGTTCAAGTAGTAATCGCCAAATAGCATAATGATCAGAGGAGAATCGTGATCCGTATAGTAATAGTGTAGAGTAGCAATAATAAACAAGAAGAGTGAATATCCGCACGAGTAATACCTGTTCAAGGTAATCGCCAAATAGTATAATGATCAGAGAATCGTGATCCGTATCGTAATATGTAGAGAGAGTGGCCGTATAGCTAGTGGATAAACTGTTCACTAGTAATACCTGTTCAATAGTAATCGCCAAATAGCATAATGATCAGAGGAGAATCGTGATCCGTATAGTAATAGTGTAGAGAGAGTGACCGTATAGCAATAGTGGATAAACAAGAAGAGTAATATCCGCAAATACCTGTTCAAGGAATCGCCAAATAGCATAATGATCAGAGTCGAATATCCGTATAGCAATAGTGGATAAACAAGAAGAGTGAATATCCGCATAATACCTGTTCAAGTAGTAATCGCCAAATAGTATAATGATCAGAAGAGAATCGTGATCCGTATAGTAATAGTGTAAGGAGAGTGAACGTATAGGAATAGGGGATAGACAAGAAGAGAGAACAGTGATCGTACACACTACATCCTATTTATTCACTTCCATTATGATCATGTGATCTACTTAATAATAGAATCGCCGGTGTTACTCACTGGCGATCTAGTTTCAAACCACATTGTCGGCAACGACACTTCTTTTTATACAAAATCAGTCGCATGAGAAATGAAAAAGAGTGCACGATCATTCGCACCTGAACTTTAAGTGACATTTTGAAATTAAAATGTTTCTTTTTCCTTTTTAATCCTCGCGAATTCGTTAAAGACTGAGGGGACCAAAAGAAGACAGTGTAGCGGGTGGAAAATAGTGCAAAAAACACTGATTTCTATTTAGCTGAAGATTTAAAGACATTCAGAAGAAGCAAAACAATAGAAATTAGTAATTTGATGGCAGATACTTTTCAACCATAAAATACTTTTAAAGAGAGTTTTGATTTTATTGTATATCAGAGTCCGAAGGCGTACTGAGATAGATAAAGGTAGCTTCCAAAAGCTAAGCAATGTATTAAGAAACAGAAAAAAACAAACAAAAAAAAAAACGTTAGAAACAAAAAAAGAGTACTGAACTGTTGGGTGCTATCAGTCCTGGTATATGGCAATGAAGAGACTTGAAGCATCAGAAAAATGGTCCTACAGAAGGATGCTGAGAATATCATGATTTGAGCATGTGAGCAACGAGGAAGTTCTAGAGAAAATACGAACTAAAAGAACACTGATACATAGCATTAGAGCAAGACTGTTAAAATATCTGGAGCACGTAATGAGGAAGTAAGGCTTGGAAAATTTGACACTGACAAGATATATGACAATCGTAAAGTTCATATATTGACCAAGATAGTCTCATGGAATCTGACCAAATAAAGTTTATTTCTCAAAAATTGAGGTCCACACATTTCTTCCATCGAGTGTTGCAATGCTTATATTTCATCCTGTTGGAGAAGAAATTCATAAGCAGTAGATATGACGTTATGATAATCATTGCAATACAATCCCAGCCAAGTGTTTTTCTCATGTTGGTGAACGGATTATAGTCTGATGGGGCCAAATCAAGAGAACAGGGAGGCTTATCAACCAGTTCAAAAACACAGTCACGACATTGAAAGCAACGACTTATGTGATGAAGCAAGAACCAAATCGTTAGTTTTCCTTGGCGTTGGGTCTTGATAGCTTTTCGTAACTACCTCGGCATAGCACTCTCCATTGATGGCGTGATCTCTTTTAAAAATAGTCAATAAATACAATGCCTTTTGCATCGCAAAATTACTGAGGCCACCGCCTTCCCTGCAGAGGGAAAGGCCTTAGTCTTTTTTGGAGCAGGTGAAGAGGCCGTATTTCTGTTGCCTTTATTGTCCCTGGTTTAAAATGATGAACACAACCCACATCCTATGCTAGAAAACGTTCAAGGAAACCAACTGGATCTGCCCTTAAAGATGTGTGATTTTTCCCGTGATGTGATCAGCCCAAAGCGCTTAAGGTCAGATGTCAAAGATGTAGACCCCCATCAAGCAGAAAACTTCGTCATGCCATCTTCATTGTGCAGAATATAATTTGGTACATAAATTATATACCGAGGAAATTGTGACACCGAAATCCAAATACCCATTGGAATAGCGAAGGGTGCCTTCCAAAAGCTAAGCAAAGTGTTAAGTGATAAGGATATCATTAGAAACACTGAAACGAGTACTAACCTGTTATGTATACCAGTCCTCCTATATGACAGTGGATGCTGGCCAATCTTCTCAAAGATGAAGAAGAGACTTGATGGAAGAGAAAGAGGTTGAGAATACCATGGACTGAACATGTTAGGCACGATGAAGTTTTATAGAAAATAGAAAGAAGGACATTTATACATAACAGCATGAAAAACTGTTCAAATTTCTATGACAAATAATGAGGGAAGTGGGCATGGAAAATATGATACTCAAAGAACATACTGACGACAAGAAAGAGCATGGAGGAGCAATGCTTAGAAGAGAAGAAAAAGACCCATTTTATTAAGAGCCTCAAAGAGCAAGATATCTTGGAGCGGCGTGGTCCCCTATGTTTTTCATGGACACGTTACCCATAAGATATGCAAAAACATACTCAATAAGTTTAACTCGTTAATTACCTCACATCTCAGGATCTTCTTTCAGATATGCAATATGGCTTTCGCTTATCTAGATCGAGTGATGATGCAATAACTGTTCTTGCTGAAAGATTTACAGAAGAATGCTGAAGATCTAACTGTTGCTTTGGATATCTCGAACGCATTTGACACTGTTTAGCATACCGGTCCTCTTCAGAAGTTGAAAGGTTATGGTATTTTTAGACAAGTCTTTGATCTGATTCTGCTTTCTTATGAAATCGCAAAATGAAAGTCGTCTTGAATGGCAACTCTTCTAGATCTTTGTGGATTAATCCAGGTTTTCCCCAGTGCTTTATCCTTGAACTCGCGTTTATCCCAATTTCATGAATGGCCTTCCTGATTTATTTTTTTTTTTATCTCTCAACGCAAAAACTATGCTGATGAGGGAAGCATTTACTACTATTTTAATTGTAAGTATGATCGATTTGATAAGCTCAGATTTGCAGCTGATGCCAAAAAGTGACCTAGAATCTGCTGTTAACTGGAGCCAGCCAAGGCTTGTTAATCTTAACCCTTCCAAAACGAAGCTGTTGACTATTAAACATGAGAAAGCCAACTTTCTGCTTTCATCATCATAACCGATGCTAAACTCCAGGAGAAAGGCTCGTTGCTCCTTCCCGGTCTGACATCAAGTGGAAAGATTATATTGAATCAGTTGTTAGGTTCGCTGCTAGGAAAATTGTTTTACGATGTCGTGGCAGACAATTTTTCTTGCCAAATTAAATATTTATAATGTAAATTATGCTTCGAATATTGTCGACACATCTGGTCTGGTGCTCCTGTTATTTAGAGTTTCTTGATAAAATCCAAAGAATGTGCAATGTTATTGGAGCTGTCATGGCATCTGGGTTTCAGTCACCTTCGCACCGTCGTAATATAGCTTCCCTGTTACTTTTCTTTACTTTCATACCTCGGCTTTATGAATTAAGCTCAGTATTAGATTGGCAGAAAGCTCTCATCATTTTGAAAGTGAATTCGCTGGATATAACCGTAGGTTCTTTGTTAACAGTTTCTTCTATTGTACTTGGGAACTCTCTGCCAGCTTCTTGCCTTCAAGCCAACTTTGATTTCACTGTCGATCGTTAACCACTGTATACTTGATTCATTCCTAAAGACATAGACTACACTGAGAGATGATAAATAGATGTGTTAGAAACTACTCTAATGAGTAATATACACACGGTATTTTCTAAGGTGGAGACCCGAGTACGAACACCCGGGAAAGGAACAAAAATTGCCCAGAGCCACCGATTGCGCTGGCCTCACTGAGAGCACCAATACCTCTCTCTGGTGCAATGAGAGGTCGCGGCCTCAGTCAGCGGTTCCCCAAGGCCGGCACCTCTCAGTATAATTTTTGTCATTTGCGACTCTGTCCTTTGACGGAGTCGCCCCTGAGTGCATTCTGTCCAAAGACAGAGACGCAACTGACAAATGATAAATATATGTGTTACAGACTAATCAAGAGAGTAATTTACACAGGGTATTTACTTGACCCCCCCCCCAAACACACTGAGTCAGGTTGTGAGGGTCGCTTTTTAAGATGGGGACCTGAGTGTCTACACTCGGGCGGCTGGTCTAACCTTGCCCAATCTGGTCAGAGCAGGTCCAAGCTAGTCATAGCGGTGATACTACAAGCGCAGGGACGGATTTGCCAAGACCAGCTAAGACTAGCTTAAACTAGCTCTGACCAGTGTGGAAAACTATGACCAGATAAGAACAGCGGCCCGAGTGAAAACTATTGGGTCCCCACGTTAAAAAAATGATCTTGTGTCACAACCTGACTCAGCTGGGTGTCAAGCAAATACCGTGTGTAAATTCTTCTCTTGAAAGGCATACACAATTCGGATACTTACGGGTCACAGGGATCCATTCCTGCGCTTGTGTTATCACCGCTATGACTAGCTTGGACCAGATAATCATTCATGCGTAGCGTCTTTTAGCCAAGGAGACCTCTTGGTGCCCGTTCCTAACCAGATCAAACGGCCGTCGATCTCCTTCAACTTGAAGGCACGACTTATTTACGAAGACTTGCCGGTTTATATCGCTATGGGGATGCCTCTACCATGGCCGTTGATTTTTAGACAAATAAGCCCTTCGTCCAGCGAGACCGTGTAATCACCGCTCTGGCTGCAGTCATTGTTATGGCTACCAACCTACCCCATCGTGCTAGATTTTTTTTTCTTTTCTCTGGGACGCATTCTCGGAATGAAAATATGCTCGGACCTCACCAAATTCTGTGTGATCATTTAAAAAAACAAGAACAAAGAGAAAAAGAGAGAGAGAGAGAGAGAGGTTTAAAGGGAGATAACCTTGTATTCGAAGTTCGAACATTATCATTGATAACTCTCTCCTCCAATTTGTGGAGCCTAGTTACTATATTCTTAATACTTGAGATAATGCAAAAATATCACAGTTGTAAAATCGGTCAGTAATAAATTATAACTATTCATATTGGGACTGATGCCTGTAATTACAAGTAATCGATAATAATATTTTAAATTTTGTAGTCATATTTATTTTGTTGATAGGAATTTTTTAAAACCGTTCCTAAATCATTCAATCACACCTCCTCACCTGTTATTCCCTTCCCCAGCACTTAAGAGGCACGCTCCATCGTTTGGGAACCACTATGCTAGATCAATGTTGTCCTCGCAAAAATGATATTTTTAACTATTTTTAACTATTTTTGCCTTTTTTTTTTTAAATCCGATTGGGTGTCTAGACAACCTTCTCTTCAGAGAAGCCTAAAGGTACTTTTTTCTTGTTCATTTTTTTTTTTTTTCACAGATGGTTCGACCATGCAACTGGAAGATCGAGGTAACCAGGAACTGCTTTCTGAGATAAATATATATATATATATATATATATATATATATATATATATATATATATATATATATATATAAATATATATATAAATTTTAAAATTTTCTGTTTACTTTATTATTTTGATATATCGTTTTTTTTTTCTCATTCAGCTTAATATTTACTCGAATATAATTACTTTTTAATCTCAGAATTTTATTTGTATTCAAGCCATTAAAAAAAGATTACGTCGTCTTCCGATATTTAATGTTGATTATTTTCGTCATTAAGAATACTTTAATATGATTTATTCCGAGTAAAATAATTCTTTTAATATTTTCTTTATAAAATTGACTTCTGAAAACTTCCTGTACTGATTTCTTTTTCAATATTTTAAAGATGTTGTAGAGTTTTATTTTATTTTTATTTTATTTTGATGAATTTTCATTTGTAAACACTAGTTGACGAACTACTCGACGGCTGAGATTTTAAGCTACATTACGAGGAAAGCGTGATGAGGTAATTTTATCCAATGAAATAACATGATCACCTGGGTTATATTTAAAGAATTGATTTGTTTTTTACGACTCATCAACATCTTTGATAATGGCTAAGGAACTAGCCAAAAGCACATGTATCCAAACACAATGTCGACAGTTCTTCCATACCCTGTGTCGCCCAAATTCATTGATTCGTTTTCTACGGATTATCAACCCTTTTTTCAGATTATTTCAAGCAAGAAAATATTTTTACATTGTAAGACAGTTTTGGGGTGGGGAGTGATAATAATGATTTTATTGATACCAGTTTTACTAATTAACCCATAGCTGAGGGGAGAATAGGTTGTTCATAACTTTCCCAAAGGGATTTGACCTTAAGTGAATATAACGAACCCAACACAATTGAAATTCGGCTTTTCTATATGCCCCAAATAAATCTATTGTACGCATACAAAAAATATAGCAAACTAAATGAATGAATTCAATGAAACCTGTATAAAGGAAGGATTGTTACCGAATTACACAAAATATATATTGTGTAATTCTGTATATTTATATATATATATATATATATATATGAAGAAATATAGTCTTAAGATGTGCTATATTTATGGGATAAAGTGCTCAGTATCAGAGAGAGAGAGAGTGCGTGTAAATAAAAATTGAACATAGATGTCAACACTTAGAGGCGACAGTCTGTTTCATGCTAGTTGTAATCGGTGGCCTGACGATTGCATTTAACATGAAACAGACTGTCGCCTCTAAGTGATGACTTCTATGTTCACTTTATATATATATATATATATATATATATATATATATATATATATATATGAAAGGCTCAGACACTAATATTCCATGGTTATAATTTATTATATTGGAATCGTAATCACGATCCAATTCATCAGACCTACAAATACAAAAAGTCATATATATATATATATATATATATATATATATATATATATATATGTGTGTGTGTGTGTGTGTGTGCGCGCGCGTGTGTGTATTAAACGCTGGTTATTTGCTGTTGTTACTAAAAGAACAATATGCATGTCTTTCAACACTTATTCATCACATATTGTCGAGCAGGATTTCTGTTCTTTTAATAAGCGTAATTCGTATTTGTCTTATCTTACACGTGTAGTCGATGGTACAGTAGAAATCTAGCGCCAAATCTTCCTCGCGCTTCCTTATCGACTTACGTGGTGTATAACGCTATAGCAAAAATGGTTGCCGATAAGACCCAGTGCCGGGAGGGATTAACTCTATTTTATTCTTTATTTTCTTTTTCTTGAAGTGAACAACAGAAAATTCAATTTTTCCAAAAAAGAATATGAGAACCTATAAAAATAAACAAATCATTATTTACATTTCTAGGACTATCATCCTCATTTTTGTTGCCATACTTATCACAACGTTTCGGCCGTTGTACACTACAACCTTCTACAGGTGGTTGGAATGTCGAACTGGACCCTTTATTTCACTCTCTAGTGTTGACTATTCTTGTTCAACGTGCCAGGTCTAATGGATGTCAGTTATCAGTTATCGCCTGTTAATTCCCCTCTCCAAGTTCTGATAACTGACATCCATTAGACATGGCACGTGGAACTAGAATAGTCTACCCTAGCGAGTGAAATAAAGGGTTAAGTTCAACATTCCAACCAACTGAAGAACGTCGCATTGTACAACGGTCTAAACGTTGTGATAAATTTGGCAACAAAGATGATGATGATTGCCCGAGCAATGTAAATAGTGTACATAATACCTCATCTTAGAAATATAGACAGATGCTGAAATAAAACCTTTTGGAGCTAACAGCAATTTGATAAAAAAAAATAATTCAATCAAATATTTTAATAGGGGAAGATATATAAATTTTATATACCAGAATAATTTTAGGAAAATTAATAACAACTTTTAACTTATTTATTATGCTATCGAGGTAATTTCGTTTTGTATTTTTTATCTGTTTATTTTTTAGCACTTTTCTTCTTACATATCTCACATACAATAACAATATAATTGCTGCCAAGAAAAGTGAAACATTGTAAGAAATTAAACGCAAATTTACTATTTATTCAAGGTAAATTCTTAGTCAAAAAACGTATCCTTCAGCAGGGTTCGAACATTTTGCGGCGCGAATATGCAACGAGAAACAGCTGGGAAAAGTGCCAAACAGAAGAGGCAGCAAAGATGTCTAGGAAAACTTCGCACTCATAGGATTTCGTCAGGGCAAAAGTTTTAGGGGAAGCCAGCGATTTACCTACCCGACGAGATTGTGTGAATGGATAAAGCAACGATGTTCGGGAGGCTTGAGAAAGGGAGAAAAACTGCTGATTGGCAAAAGGGATCGGATATTGTGGTGACCCCATGATCACCCAGGTACCGAAGGGACACGACACATAAAATATAACAATAACAAATAACACACAGTAAGGCAAACAATAAATAAGTTCTAAATAGTTTTAAAATATTTAATTCCCTACCCAATGTCACTTGTGTTTTCATTATTCACGACGTTATTGGTAAACATTTCATTGTCAGTTCAGTATTTTCTTATTTTGAAACATGGATACTTTATTTCACTTCTTGCTGTCATGAACAATTACGAAACAAATCGCGTCATGCGGTTACCGGTAAACATGTCAAACCACCATTAGCTAAGGGTAACCCACGGACACGCGCACCAGACAGCGCATGTCCTTTCACCGGCACAGGACCGGTGCGTATTAACAACAAAACACACTGATCATTTGGTTTTATTTACTGATAGTTCACTCAATAAAAGACCCAAGAGCCACACAAAGTAGAGTGTTAATGAGTGCGATTGTAACAGTGGCAGAAGGGGAAGTATAAAAATATGAGAACGAGTTGGATAGATATTGGTTGTTCCTGGACCAAAATTGGACTTATCAGGAAAGCAGTCTCTCAGGGGTTTCTTTTGGCGGAGAAGCTGTTTGAGTAGATCTTACTTTTTCCTCAGGGGAACACAAAGAGAAAAGAAATAGTTTGCTACTGTGAATACAGCATGGGGTGCCCCAGCAGTGAAGGTTCGTGCTGGTGGCATTGATTTATGTAGCTCGTCCGAAAATCTACCATAGTAGTAGCGTTGTACCAGTGAAAGTCAGTCGACGTTTCATCAGTAGAATAAGTATTGCAGGGTAGAGAATAATTCATCATCCACAAGGACGCCGAAGCGATTTTGAACTCCGTCGAGTCTGGACAATGAGGACCGAGCAGAGTACCAGCCTTAATATTGCAGCAATACTCCAGTCTTGGTCTGATCTAAATCTAATAATGATGTAAATAGCAGCGGGAGATTGTCACTTCAAGAATTTTACAATAATCTGACCATTCCCTCAGCATCGTTTATATTCAATTTGGGTCGAGAGTGAGCTTTAGACGCAGTCATCATTCGAGGCTAGTGGACTCTTTAACCACTTATCATAATTGGTGCAGGTTTAGGGCCTGCTCGGTGGTAATGAAATGCTACGACGTTAAGTTGTATTGAATGATATCAGCCAGTCTTTTTTTTTCCTTCTAATGAACTGTCAGATTTCGGCCAGACGATAAATCAGCTGTCAGACAATGCTCATCCAGATATTTTCAGAAACACCCAAACACTGTTTTATCAACTGAATATACAGAGTAAAAGTTACCGGCAAACGCGTCGAATGCCACCAACGGCTGATGGTCGATATGCTTACTAGTCAAGCGTAACTCACGGACATCCACACCACTGAGAGCAAGTACTTCAATCGGTATACCAAATACGGATACAAGGTTATGAAAAAAACAATTAAGAGTGCTAACATCACCCGGCAGATTCATACACGGCTTACCAGAGAAGAGCATCAATACGAATCCCCAGAGGCGACCATCTAGAAACGTTGAACGGCCGCCGGGAGATTGTATTAGCCGGACCGCAATTGTGTCACACGAGCGTGACAAACAGGCACCTTCATCACCAGCATCGCGGAGACAGTCAGCAACGGGAGGCGGTCGAGCGAAGGAGTACCTGGCCGTGGCGAACCGAATATCATCATGAGGCGGTCATGGTCAAGAAGCAGCTCGGACAAATCTGTAAAAGACGGTTCATCGTCAAATCTCTGAAGGTGGAAAGCCAAAGAGCATCTAATTAATATTAATACCAAACTAAATCTTTAATACCTGCAAGATTATCGCGCTAATCCATGCAAAAGCATATATCTATCTCCACCAGGAACTCTCGTTAACAGATGAGAGGTTACGTTGCGTAAAACAAAAGATCAATTTAGATATGTTTCCCTGAATTGATATTGAAAGCTGTTTACGAGTTTGACTGACATGTTTGTGTCTGACAAGTATATCTCGCTTAATTCCGATGTTTTATTTAAGGAAACTAAGCGAAAACACTGGTAACGGTTTTGGAAAAATAAGTCGTTGATACACAAGCAAATAACATAAATCACGTATTTGCCAAAATTAATGTCGCAGATATTGGTTCATGGGGTGTTAGTTTACGCTTTCTTTCTCTAGAAAGCGTATACCAGCTTATGAAGTATGGCGTCACGTCGGGTTATCATACTTCTAGATTTATTCCAAAACGAGGTTGCTCTGCTATTTAACCGATGGTTTGACATAGAAGAGACGGGTTCATACCATCGGCAAGGGCATTTGTGTAGAAGTAAAATCCATAACGTCGTCGAAAATTCGAACATTTTTCCAGTGACAGGGGTTGGAAGGATAGCATCGAATCGATTGCTAAGACTGTTGTTAGGAAAGTGGTTTCACTGTGTCGTGCTGTACAATTTTCTTAACCAGAATTTATTTTGCATTTTTATAAGTCTACCATTCTTATGTGCTTTGCGTATTGCTGCCATCTCTGGTCCGATGCTACCGCCATGCATCTAGACATTCTTGATAATAGACAAAGAAGAATCTGCAATGTTGTCGGTCCGGACGTGGCATCTCTGCTTTCGTCAGATTCCCACCGCCTTGACGTACCATGCGTGTGCCTTTTCTATAGATATTTTAAAGGCGATTGTTTTCATGACTTTTTCTTCTTTGGTTCTTCGACTTCAGGAATTAATGCGGAGTAGGTAGTTAGGTCTCATTTTAGTGTTGAACTAGCTAGATGGAACCGCGGGTTCGAATCTGATAGTTTCCTCTCTCACAATTATCACTTTTGAAACACTCACCCCATTTCTTTTCTGTTAACAGAGAATTAAGTGTATCACTGAACTGGCAATAAAATATGAGACACTCTGGAGGAAAAAATGTCATCTTCTATACGGAAAGAAAAGCCGTTACTTTTTTTCTCGTTTGGGGATAATGGAACAAATAATAGATATATTTTATATGCGAATTTTCGCTATGTCAAGGATTTTTACCATCGAATTCAACGTCTGAATAACCAAGAGTTCAATATCTCATCTATGTCTATTGACATTGCATTACCGTCGAAATGACTAGATTTAAACTAAGCTCTATTTTGATAGTTACTTTTCTCGTACTTCTAAATTCTGGAAATCTCTTCTGATTTCTTGCTTGCTTGTGGCAGACCATCTACAAAAATATAAATGCAATGCCAATTGTCTTCTTCTGACCCTTTCTTTTATTGTCCTTTCTCATCGGTAAAGTTTTCTCAGTTTCTTTCTCTTACCCCGTCTTCTTGGCCTTATCGCTTTGCTTCTTAAATGATTAAAAACATCTAAGTAGAAAATTAAGATTATATACCGAGAGGGAAAAGGGAGAGTTTATAATCTAAGCTACAATTAATAGATAAGCGGAGCCAGAATGAATGTTTGTATTTAAAAAGGGTGTGCGCTGCAATAGAATATCAGGTTCAATTTACTGAATAGGCGTGCGACAGGAGAATTTTTAATTAGAGAATATATGGAGCCTTTTTGAGATAACTAGCAATAACTGTGTCGTCCGTTGGGACGCACCTGTGTGTCATCGGAAAGGTTTTGGTTGTGCATATATTAAGAGACAAAAGTTTCTACTCCATGTGTTCCTGCAATTGCTATATGTCTAGGAATAACTAGCAGTAGAGCCCGGCGTTGCCCGGGGATGTAACAGTAAGAGATAGATCAAGTATCGACCATCATAAAGACTGAAAAATAAAATTGACAAAGATTATTGTTTAAGGTTGACGGACACGCATGTTTTAATTAGGTTTCTTTTTTTTTTGTTTTTTTTTGTTTTTACGAATTGATCAAACTCAAACAAAAACATTGTTTTCAATCGTTATGAGTCTACCAATTGAATAGAATTTTATTATAAACAATTGTCTTGTAAATGGAATTTTTAAAGCATTCTGAATGTAAAAATAAAGAAAAAAGTGTAGAAGACAATAAGAAACACTACCTGCCAAAAAAAAAAGAAGTGAAGTTTTGTTGAAATCGGTTGAAAAATGTAAGAAATCCGATCCCATATATGAACGAACATACACACACACACACACACAACCAACCAACCTGGGTTTTATAATAAGTATAACTCGATGTGAGTTGTCCTTCTTTCATTAATGCCTCTTAATCGTGTTTTCAAATTGATTTCGTGCAAAAACAATTGTTTTTTTTCCCAATTTTTTTGTCGCTATCAGAACCACCGCAAGGTAATTTTACGTAGTCCTGTGAAGTTTTGTTGAAATCGGTTGAAAAATGTAGGAAATCCGATCCAATATATAAACGTACAGACACACACACACACAACCTGGGTTTTATAATAAGTATGATTAAACCTCACTCATCCAGCATGAAGCATGTCATCCAGCATAATGCATCTGTTTGAAAGACACGATAGCAGTTCGATACCACAAAGATGTTACGAAATTCAGTCATGCAGAACGAGTTTTCTGATACGATATCACGATAGAAATGGGTTCACTTGTCCTTCAGAAATGAGTTCCAAATAACAGTTTACTCTTAATCGGCGGCAAATATTTCACGAATGTGCACGCCAAACGGATAAATACAAGAGAAAGCTCATTTTTTTTTAAAAGGATAGCTTTTAACCCTATCCAGAGCAGGCTCTTTCTTTTCTTTTCTTTTTCTTTTCAATTTGTACAGTTCCCTTTGTTCTTGGGATATTAAGCAAGTAAGAGGGAGTTCCACAGACGGGAAGTGCGAAATATAAAGCTATTGGCGTAAAAGAGACGGGTGCATTTAACCGCTTTGACAGTGAAAGGGTGGGAGTGAGATGCCATCTAGTGGCACATTTGAATTCATGCAATTTGAGAACTAGCGAAAATAGTTCTCCACCGCTTTAACCAGGTATTGAACTCACAATCTTTGGGTTCTGTCACTGGATATAACTAACGCCTTTATCCACTGTGCCATGTGTCCTTGAGGACGGCGGAGAACTTGGAGAGGCGAATTAACAGGCGATAACTTATAAGTGACATCCATTAGACATGGGAATTGGAACTAGAACAGGTTAGCCCAGCGAGTGAAATAAAGAGTCCAGTTCGACATTCCAACGATCTGAAGAATGCCGGAGCGTACGATGGCCGAAATGTAGTGATAAATATGGCAACAAATATGGGGATGATAGTCCGTGCAATGTAAATAGTATACATAATACCTCATCCCAGAAATATTGACAGATATATTTTGAAACATTTTAGGAATTTTCTCCTGAACTGCTTATTGAATGCGCTATTTAAATTCAGCAAAACTATTGATCTGTTGGCGATAAACCTTTGCTTTTATGAAGCCACATGAAAAGAAATCCAACATTGTGTAAAAAAAAAAAAAAAGATGCGTTTCTTTTGTATTTAATGTTAACAGGGTTTTCAGAAGGAAATGATAAAAAATAAATAAATAATAGAAAATAAATTATCAAGCTAAAAAACAAAATTAGAATCTTTTACAGTTTTAGCCTATATTAAAGAAGATGAACAGAAATAAAAGTGAGTTTATTTTTACGATTTTCCGATTTCACTAAAATAGATAGATAAAATAATTCTGGGACAACTGTTTTTGTCTCGTTCTTCCAGCTTTATTCCCAGAACGAAACATAACCTTATTAATCTGGGAGGTGCCTATTAGATGTTGACACGCAAATCGTGAATGCATGAGGCATGATGGTACCCGCTGAACTCCAGTGAAACATCTACTGATAGTGACCGTACATAAAGGGTTAAGTATCCTCATTATCGAGAATTAAAGAGATAAGGTACACGTAATAGGTTAGAATTATCACTTGAGAGAAGGCTATAAGATTTTATCTCGTACGAGACGAGATTACGTAATCTCTCCGAGATAAGGTCCAACAAAAGGTTACGAAGCATCGATGTAGAAACGTAAGTCAGATTAAATCCAATAAGACAAGAGATCAAACATCACGATATACGATTTGATCCAGTTAATAGATAAGATTCATTTAATTAGATTATATAGGGAAGGAAATCGACTTACATATCTTCCCTGTTAGTAGAAATAAAATATGAGACACTCTAGAGGAAAAATTAAATCTTATATATGGAAAGAAAAGCCGTTACTTTTTTTCTCGTTTGGGAATAATAAACAAGTAATAGATATATTTTATATGTGAATCTTCGCTAATATGCCAAGGATTTTTACCATCGAATTCGATATCTGAATAACCAAGAGTTCATTTTCTAAATGGATGTGAGACAGTCCACGCAGTCGATTTGATTATAGTGATGAAAGCTAGAATCAAATTAGCCACGATATCTGAAATACGGTCAAAAATTGGTCATCCGTTACTATATGGTCTGGCAACACACTAACGGCTATTACATATAAAAAACTGCCAAAATCATTACTCTGGGCGGCTACGAAGGCAGCACCACAAATTCTTTACAACGTTCTGTAGCAGCCGGCATGTATGTTTTTACACACACACACACACACACACACACACACACACACACACACACATATATATATATATATATATATATATACTAGCAGCATAGCCCGGCGTTGCCCGTGCTTGAATCGTACAGCAATCGCTATCACTTTACTTAAAATATTTTTGCCTTTCCTTGCCTTTAAAGGAGTGTCCTTTGTCGTGCTGATGTTGCTACATGCCTTACTTCTTGCTTATCTCACACTGCGAATTTTTTCTAAGCTGTATACTAAACATTAAATCTGTTATCAAAAAATAATGTTTTGGTGTAGGGCCTAATAATGAATTTGAAAATTCGGCAGAACCAACATAGCCAGTTAGGTGTGCATGCATGTTGGTGGTAAGGTGCAATAGTCTAACAGCGTGCCTAAGTTGTGACGATGTCAATCACGCTCGAATAGCATCGGCCCTTGTCCCCTTAGGTACAACGGGGAGGGTCTGGCAAAAGTCACTGGATAGAAGGACAGTTATACATCCAATAAGGTCATTTGCAGTTTCGAATATCCTTCATAGAGTGGTTTACAGCCTCGAGTGCAGTTTTGGGACTGACAGTGCACTCATCCCAGACGATGAGCTTACATCGCCCGAGTACCTCTGGTACCGGATTGCTTGGCTATACAGAATACAGCTGTTTCTGCCTTAATCAGGTCAATTGGAAGTTTAAACGTTGAGTGCACTGTTCAGCCACCCGTTAGTAATGTGGCAGCAATGCCTGAAGAAGCTACTGCTAGCGCCACTTCGTCATGGTGCCGAATTTCTGCAAGAAGTAGTTTTGTTACGAATGTTTTTCCCGTTCCTCCAGGCGCGTCCAGAAAGAAAATTGATCCTGTATCCTGCCTGGTTGATGCAAGACCCGCATCGTAAGCGGCCCTTTGGTCTATGAGAAGTTTTGGCTCATTTGTTGTGACATAGGCGTTGAGCTCCTCAACAGAGTATGTTGAGGATGTCTCACGCACAATCTCAGGTGAGAGACTGGACCCATTTTGCAGAAGGCCATAGTGGTATCCATCTTCTCCGTAAGGGAAGAGAAGTGGTTATTGCAATGCATCGTAGGACGGTGCGTTTCACTAATTCTTCGGAGGCCACTGCCGCGCGATTCGATAACAATGTCACGTCAGTTGTGCTGATCACCGCTGACAATAACGGAAACATCGTTACTTGCGGGAGCATTGTAAAGACATTCGTGCTCTCCCTGAGGCCGTTTGTAAGCATCAATTACAATAATGAAATCAGAAGAAGTCTTATTTTCGAGAGCATACTTAAAACTGCGGACATAGCTGTTTGTCTCGTGGAGCATTTGTTGGAGACTCATTATGATATCCCTGCGAGGATGTTTGTCCTGGCCTTTATCGTTCTCGGGAATAATGCCTATGCCTGTTGATTGTAATCAGCTATGAAGAATATTTGTCGATGGCCGAATCAGTGGCAGTTTCCGGCAAAATAGACCCAATCCGGTGGTAAACATGAACTTAAACCTTGAAGGTGGGATTCCAAACGACTTCGCGGAAGGCATTACCACCAAAGGAGGTCATCTGGAAGGCAAAATTGTACTGTCTGATTTTTGCGAGGAAATGTTTGGAGTCTGGACTGGAACCCTCCAACAGAGTTTTCAACGGAGCAGGTATCTCTTGAAAAGGTGACAACTGTACCTTACTGTCTGAACAACACAAACCTGCAGAATCTCCAGGCCATTTTTTGGCATTGCAATGCCCACAGACAACTGACATGGATCCTATTTGGAGGTCTTTGTGACCGGAAAGCCTCAGAACTAGCTCATTATTGAACGCTGTGCATGGCGGCGCTGGTTAACAGTCTGTAACCTTTCAAGTCTTTCAGTATATCCTTCTACAGTTCCAGCAGCGGAAGTTGAAATTGCAACGCGTTGCCGCCTTGTGCGCTTTTGCGCGGAACTTTCCGACGCCCTTGCAGGAGAAGCTGCAGTGGCGTCGGCTGCATGGCGTGCGGTTTTGTCAGCCATGGATTCCTGGGACCGTCGAATGGACGTTGCCGCAGATTTCGCTGCGTTACGTGGGGCTTTCTCAGCCGTGATCTCCTGGGACCGTCGAATGAAAGTTGCAGCGGCGTCGGCTGCATTGCGAGTCGCTTTTCGATGCGGGCTCTGTCGAGACCGAAAAAGTGCTTGTGATGAAGCCGCTTTTTTTGTTGTCTTGCAAGCGTTTAGTTAGTTTCCTCTTACTTTTCAACGAATATATGTAAACTGATTTGCAGTACAAACGGTAGTTACGCTCATCAAGCGTTTCATGTGACAAAATATACTGCCTCCGTTGAGATTGACTGGAAAACCTCAAAGAGGCCTCTACCTCGGTTTCCTCCTCCCGCTTTCTCTTTGCCGCAGAGGCTCTTTTAGAACGTTTGCTAAGGTTGCCTCGCCATGGTATTTTGGCACGCTTAGCAAAGCTGTCGGGTCGGTCATCGCCACGGCACTCAGAAGAGTGCAAAGCAGAGGTTGAAGTAGACGCCATCCGCTTCTCCCCAAGGAGGCGCACTCAGTGGAATCCTACTACCGTTTCCCCTTAGCCGGTGAGGCTTTTTTAGAACGCCTGCTAAGTTTGCCTTGACTGGGTGTTTTTTCAGCCTTTGCAGAGCTGCCGGGTTGGTCATCGCCACGGCACGCAGAAGAGTGCAAAGCAGAGGTTGATGTAGACGCTATATGATCATCTGTAACCGGGGTTATTATGTGCTCCTATGCAGTCGCCTGTTCTGCATGTGTAACGTTAATGGTATTAGGGGTCTTCAGTTGCTGACGTGCGGATGTTCGTCGTGTAGGAGCCATTTGAAGGGTTGTAGAAATGCTGTGTAAGAAAGCGAATAGAAGCTGATGCGGATCCTGAAGCGGTGCAACCTCGTTGTATACGAAAACTAAAAATGCAGTGGAGCGGTATGGAAAAAGCTTCTCCTAGCTATGGGCCGTGCTTTCTGGCAGCACGAAAACTTCGCTGTAGGAAGAGGTTACGCAACCAAAACGTTGAAGTGTTGAAGGTTAAAAAGTGTACTGGGCCGCGTAGTAAAGGCAGAAGAGAAGTAACTTGCGACAACAGTTAACTGTCTAATAGCAAAACTGAACTACGAAAAGGTAGAAATAGGTATGGAACGCTAAGATGGACTGGGCTGCGCAGTAGAGGCAGAACGCGGAGATAAAATGGGTAATGCAAACGTTTAAGCAAATAGGTAACATGCGGTAGCAGGAACCAGTCAATTAATCCAAGGACAGATGCGTTAATGGCGATCAAATCAAGACGTGAGTTCGGATGAAGCCGCGCTGAAGGTATTTAAAGGGAACATGACTTGTCATTGATTGATGTAGCCTGGACAATGGCTATGAATCAGACCAATGAATGAGCTCACGCAAAATGGAAGATGCTAGCGCGCATTCACGCACGCGCGCATGATTTGGCAAGCGCAAGGCTTGTCCGTAAACGGGGTCAAGCTGCCTGCTGCATATGCAGCTTGGCTCTAACGCACGTGATGCCGGCGATGAGAATGCAAGGAGCTGCAATGAAGTGTTTGCTCGTTTGGTTTGTGCGACAACGAAAAGCCGCTAACCGTTTGCCGGCATTAGCTTTGAAATGGATTGGGAGGAAGCCCTGCTGTTTTAGTGCAAAAACTCCTCGTCGGGTCTGGGATGCGGCCTGGGCTAGGGGAAAAAGTTTTAAAGAATTAGAAAATGGACTGCTGAGAGAGGACCCATTTTCACTCACGTATGCGGGGTTTTTTTTTCAGTAAAGATGCGAATAAAGGAAGTTCTTATTTTCGTAAAATGCGACGATTAAAGCAAAAGTGTTGACAAGGTCGAATATGTCATTTGTGGCTCAAATTCGGAGCTGGTAGCAGGGATAAAAAAGCCGAATTTCAATGGCCCTGCACCCATTCCAGAATTTGAGGTCAAATGTTTTCTTCCACTGCACTGCACGCACTGACCTGTTTCTTCCTGCGCATAGCGTGACCTTAAATTAATCTGTATTTAGGAAATACCCAACCGGAAAAACATATTTAAGGGTTGTCCGATTGTCGATTTGCAATCTGTTTGGGGGGTGCTCAGAGTAGAAACTTCACATGATGACTCCCAATGGCCTCCTCATAAATCCGTTCTGTCTTCGCTAAAAACCGACATGCGGTTCAGGCGCAATCTGGGCGTATCGGTTTTTGGGTTTTATCGATTTTCCGCGCTGTTTAGGGTTCCGTGGTCATGAAACTTCTGAACAACACTTATAATGATAGACTCCAAGAGGGTGTCAAATTTGGTTGAAATGCGATCATTCCTTCTGTAAGCAGAATTTTTCGATTATCCATTTATTCGATTATCGATTTTTTCGGAACCTGAATCCGAACTCAAAAATCATGATCCGTCATGTCCTTACGGCAGCCATTTGCAAACTTGTGGTGAAAACCCCATCGAAATCGAGTGAGAAATGCGGCCTGGGTGAGGTAACAACGCCCACGACAGACAGACAGACAACATGAGAAATATAGATAGTATATATATATATATATATATATATATATATATATATATATGTGTGTGTGTGTGTGTGTGTGTGTGTGTGTGTGTGTGTATGCTTATGCGTGGCCAAGTGCTTCGAACGTTCGCCTTCTGACAATGATACCCGGATTCGAATCACAACATGGTTGATTTGTCAGAACTTGACTTCCTGAAGTTACCGGAAAAATACGTACGAGTAGCCAGCTATTATATATATATATATATATATATATATATATATATATATATATATATATATATATATATATATATATATATATATATATATATATATATATATATATATATATATATATATATATATATATATATATATATATATATATATATATATATATATTTATATGTACGTATCTATCTCTATCTCTCTCTCTCTATATATATATATATATGTGTGTGTGTGTGTGTATGTGTGTGTGTGTATTAAAGTAATAAGAAAGTGATATTTAGCAATCTCCACCACGAGGGTTATATGTGGCACAAGGCCGGGTTTAACGTGGGATCTCCGAGCCTGTACGATCGGCCAAAAATATTCCCTCTTTGAACCCGCATAAACGGGTTCAGGGGCAGTCAACCACCCAGAACGAGAGTCTGCTCTTCGGCGGAGCCTCGTCCGGGTTCCTCTCCACCCGAAGGCAGAGTGTTAGACTGTTAGCCAAGTACACACCAATACTCAGACATAACAGATATAGAGAAAAACATAATTATGATTGTGAAAAAATCAGTACTCATTCATAATGATAAGTAAAGGATTAAAAACTCTATTGACCACTTTGACAATACAATGGGATCATTGAACTCAGCAGAATCCTCTGACCTTAAAGTTTTTTGTATTATATAATCTAACTGCATGTTGTGGAATTAGTATAACTGACATTGTACAGAGAACGATGAACTTATGGTGGTAAAAAAATCTATGATCATTAAAATTGATAAAATTAGAAAACTATTACATAGAGAATTTAAATGCCTATACTTGAAAATTACTGTAAATGCTGAAATTCCTTGATATAGCACTAGATTTAATGAATAATATATACCTAACTTACAAAATGCCCAGTACAAATCCTTTGTATATACACCCTAAGTCTAATCACCTTCCATCTATAATTAGGCATATACCTTCATATATATCTTCATCTATTGAAAAAAGAATAAGTACTAATTCAGCAAATGAGAAAATATTCTATGGACATAGTAATTTCTATAATAAAGGTTTAAAGAACAATGGCTATAAATGTCCAAAAATAAATTGTATAAAAACGAAAATGGACACCATAGAAAAAAATATAGATAAAAAATAAGAAATAGGAAAACCATTCCGTATACCCCCCCATACAAGCAAATGATAAGAAGTAAATTAGGACAAAAATTCCTTGCATTAATCGATAAACATTTTCTTAGAGAAAATAAACTCAGTATAATTTTTAAGAAAAATACCTAAAATTAAGTTACAATTATACTGAAAACTTAGAAATGATTATTAAGAGACATAATGCTAATAACTTAAGTAAATACTTAAACCAAAATCAAAATATTTAGATTATAAAATAAAAATTTATAACTTTAGAAATCCTCAAAACTGTCCTCTTAGTAATAAATGCCGTATTGAATCCATAATTTATCAATGCAATATCTCATCTATTGAACATCCAGACATAATTAAAGTCTATATTGGATGCACACGAAATGAATTCAAAAGAAGGTGGAGCCGACATCAAATTAATGATAAAAAATACCGAAATTAAACGTCCCTTTCTACATATTTCTGGCACTAAAAGAAACTAATAAAACACCAACAGTAAAATGGAAATTAATAATAAAGCTAGAGCTTTTAGGTAATTAAATGGCCCATGTCTTTTGCACAAACAGGAGAAACTATATATTACTAAAATTATACATTATCAAGTTTCTGAAAAAAAAATTACTAAATCAAAGAAATGAAATAGCTCTTTTTTGTAGGCACATATTTAAATCACCCTTTTAGAAAGTCTTTGTGTATAAAAATATGAATTAAGCGGATGAATGTAAATGCCCGATATTTTTTATCATTTTGTAAAACTCAGACGATTCACTGAATAAAAGTAGTATACATTTGTTAGCAGACACCTCCACCCCACTTAAACTTAACCTTACTTTGTAAGTAACATATATTGGATACATAAGCTGTCTAGGGAAATTAAAACATAGCCACCCCTAAATTAAAACAGATTTTCCTTAACCTTTAAACTCATAATATCAATATTGTCTACGCCTGTAAAATAAGTAAATTTAAAAATTTCTTTGAAAGTTTATTCCTATCCTCGCTTGAAAATGAAACGTGACTATGGATTTTAAGTTTAATTTTTTAATTAGATTTATAATTTTAATTTAAGTTTTGAATGATAGAAATTTAGTGTGTCGCAGTGGAATCTTATTTTTAAAAAGAAAATAATTATAAAATTATATATATACATATATATATATATATATATATATATATAAGTGAACATAAAGTTAACACTCAGAGGCGACAGTCTGTTTCATACTAGGTGGCCTGACGATTGCCTCTAGCATGAAACAGACTGTCGCTTCTAAGTGTTGATTTCTATGTTCACTTTTATATTTGCACACGCCTATATCTGATATTAAGCACTATCCAATAAATATAGCACATCTTTGGACTATATTTCTTCATATATATATATATATATATATATATATATATATATATATATAGATAGATATATATATATGTATGTATTGCGTATATTTTGGCAACATGTTTTCATTGAGACTTATTTAATTGAATAATTTAGACTAATTTAGTCTACATATTTCATGCTTGTCCGTGAATATAAAAGTATACAATTTAGAATAAGCAGATGTATATAGGTGTATGTGTATATCTATCTATATAAATATATATATGCATATATATTTTTATATGGTCGGTTACGATCACGGCTTGAAGCAATCGCAAGCCTAGACACACTGATGAGCTGTCATATATACATACATGTGTCATGTATATATATATATATATATATATATATATATATATATATATATATTTCTATAATTATATATATGTATATAAGTATATATTATATATATATGTATATAAGTAACTTATATATATATATATATATATATATATCTAATAACATAGGAATATGTGTATATATATTTATATGTATATTGTATATCTAGATATGTGTATATATCTGTATCTATCTATCTATCTATCTATCTATATATATATATATATATATATATATATATATATATATATATATATATATAGGGAGACACATATTGTAGTTGTTAGGGAAGTATATTCTCTTTGGAGTAACTCCTGTAGAAGAAGCTTTCTGAGCGGAACATGCTTTTTATCAAAGGATTACAACGGGAATGTGGATTTTTTGCCACAGTCAACATGGCGTAAAATTACAACCTGTTCGTATTAAAGAATGTAACTCGACTGAACATTTCCCATAGTAACTGATATATTGCTTAAAGTCTGGTATCGTTTCGTCTGTGTAATAAATATTTCTGAATTATTCGTCACCCAAAAGGCCGCGTAAGGACTGTGTCTATGCTGGACAAGTAACATTAATTCAACCATATCTGCAAAAGTGATTTCTTTGTTTGATCTAACTCCTTATTTTTATTTCTTACGGTAATCCTTTCCATGATTGTATCGATTGTATCTATTGTTGCTTAATGATGGATTAATATCGATTCTGTAACAGTAGAACTCTTTTTCAAACTATCAAACACTGTGTATTGTAGTCTCTAAACGATTTCATGAATAAACACTAATTTCTGCTTCCATGTTTTGCACTGTTATTTCGTTTCATTTCACATGTATTTCCAGGCGGATTTGTTGTATGAAACCATTTTCTACTCCCAGCTATGTATTAAATAATAGTACTTCTATCTGGAAAAAAATCATCGTTGTTCTCAGAATATTGTTTTGAAGTATTGACTCCCTAATATAAGACAAATATTTATACAATTTGAAATATGTTCCGGCTTTTAAATAACCCAGAAATCGTTCATAAAACACAAAAAAAATCAATCAATAATCAATCAATTTTGTGTAGTCTGTTTCGACGTTCATTCGATTATCGTTAAGAGATCTTGATTGACGATTGTAGTCGATCGCCAAGAAAGAGAGAATTTACAGAGTTTTAATATCTCATAACCAAAAGTTTAATACCCAATTATTGACATTTCCTTGCTTCATAAGATTATATTTGCATAGATAGTGCCAAATTATTCACCAATTTTGAAGCTCGATGCAAGAACATATTTGAAAATATAAATCACACAGTTCCTCATAGCACACATCAATTATTTAACATTTTATTAAATATTCCTGAAACTATAGTGAAAATATTTTCTTCTTTTTATGTGTCGTGGCCTTTCAGGACATTAAGCGATCATGGCTCTCCATTTCCCCCTATCCCTTGTGGTTCTTAACAGGTTTTGTGTTTCTGCCAACCACCCCCTAGACCACGCCCCGCCATCCAACTGCCCAAGCCCACCATGTCATGCGCTGCTTTACCCTGTCTCTTTTTCCTTATATTCGTCCCTTAAGTATCAGATTTTCCAGGCTCTCCTATCTCATAACGTGTCCCGGAAATTTCATCTGCCTCTTCCTTATGTTAAGCATAAGCTTCCTATTTGTTTGCATCCTTTCCAAGACCTGATCGTTGCTCACATGCTCGGCCCATGAGATTCTCAGCATCCATCTGTAGAACCACATCTCCGCCGCCTTGAGTCTCTTCTTCATCCTTGAGTATACCGTGCAAAATTTGCTGCCGTATAGGAGAGATGTCACGTAGCAGTGTGAAAATATTAGGTTATTAACTAATCAGAAATAATCTCATTTAAATAATATATATATATATATATATATATATATATATATATATTTGGTTGGATTGTTAGCTCTATCTCTGATATTGAGCGCTTTCTAATAAGTACCGCGTATATAATATACAAATAATTATATATATATTTATATTTATATACATTTCACACACACACACACACACACACACACACACACACACACACACACATATATATATATATATATATATATATATATATATATATATATTATATATTTGATTGACATCAATCCAACCAAATATGTTAGCTCTATCTCTGATATGGAGCGCTTTCCAATAAGACCGCGCTTATAATATATAAATAATTATATATACATATTTTTTTATTTATATTTATATACACTTTTCACACATATATTGGTATTTTTTGTAAAAATTTATTGCTGGTAATGCTTTTAACTATGCTAATATATTGCTGGTATTTTTACAATAAAATTGTATTTCACTACTTTCATACTGTTTTGACCCCAGTGAAATATTTGCCCATACCTGGGACCCTAACAGGTGCTACCACTCTCGGTCAGGGTGGACTTGTGATCAACAGCAAATAAGATTAATTAATTTGTAGAGTCACTTATTTTAAGTATTTTAAAATTAATTAACGCCTCTTTAATAAGAGGAAAATTATTTATATTCAACCAGTTAACCAGTACTTTTGCTTAAGAATTTTTACTCAAGTTGCTTAAATGGTTGTTCAAATGTTTGAAACTTGCGTCCTTAAATAGAAAATGGCTAAACTAGTATAATTCGTTTGTTTCTTTGTTTTTTTTTAGCGGCATATCAACTCCTTATGGGTCATTTAATGCCGAAATTTCATTTTCTTGGGGGAGCATTAGTAATTTCTTTTATAAAAATGTATTGCTAGTCATATTTTCTTGTCAATCAAAGAATTGATGGTACTTTTTATTTTACTATTGAATTGCAGGTATTTTTACTATTAAAATGTATTTTTATACTATCTGTTGTAGCATACCCACGGACGATAATGTCCCCATTCACAAAAATACAGTAGTAAATACTGTATGTTGGTCTGCAGTCGGAAATTCGTCTACAACTGTGCTGATCAAGCTCTTTGCTTCCGGGCAGTGAGGATTCCCAGACGAGGCCCTGTCGAAGAGCAGAGTCTCGTTTCGGAAAAAAGCTACCCGACCCCGTTTTATTCTTGGCCGATCCTACGGGTTCGGATTGCCCACATTAAATTCGGCCTTGTGCCACATCTGATCGCGTGGGTCGGTTGATAAATATCTTGCAGTTGGAGATTCATTGTGGAATTCTCTTGACTCACTTTTAGCAGTTGACAACTTTTTCTACGCGCCGCTGGCGAATCTTATACGTGTTGTTCTTGCCCTAAGTATTATCGTTCATTACCAACTTTCGTGTGGTTATTCTATTCAGTAAAATTCCCTAGGTTACAACACTTTCGTAGTGTTTTGTTTTTGTTTGGAGTTCCCCATTTTGCCCAGTGTTGGGTCCCTAACAAGTGATACCACCCCGGATTAGGGTAAACCTGGGAACAACGGCAATTAAGAGGTGATTTCACGCTCCCCGCAACCTCCCTTACAGACGCTTTGCTGTCGGGTGTAGCTTATCGTCATACCTAGGATGACACTGCGAGCTGACGTGGAAAAGATTTCGATAGGACCCAATTTTCAAAATAGTTCTTCTGAAATTTCTTTACTGAAATATTAATATTCGAGAGCGTATCCCTCGTGTCAGTCTCATAAACACACTACATGGCTGATACTAACCTATAATAAAGCAGCTTATTGCTCCATCTCGAACCAAAATTTTTCGTTGTCAGGAGGTGGAAACATTATATTTAATCAACTGGTATGTCTTCTGCTAGAATTGTTGGTTCACTGAATCATTCTACACATTTTTGTTGCGAGAAACTATCATGCTCATTTCTAAGTCTCCGATTCATCCACACATTGAATATTCATGTTACCTCTGGATTAGTGATTGTGCTTTGTATGTAAATATTATTCCTAAATACAATGAAGAATCTGCAATGTTATCGGACACAACATGACATCTCGGGTAATGAATAGCGAATTGAGGAATCGGGAGCCGAGTTCGAATTACAGTCGAATCCATTACATTCACTTACGTTCTTGTACCCTTGGGAAAGGTATGAATCCTCTTCATCTCCCCACAGCTGTGGGTAAATAACAGGACAGACCGGGTTTTATAAGCTTGGGTGGCAAATTGTCTACTGCAGAAAGAAATGGCAACTTACTGCGAAAAAAATGTGCCTCGTCAGTCATGTATCGAATGGTACATGATCGCCTATGCGTGTATCACACAGGGCACATAACTGAACTGATTGTATCTTCCCAGTGCCTTTTCTATAAATATTTCCATGGAAATGATCTGATGAGCTTTCATCTTTTGGTACCCCGTCCTTGCGAATTCAACCGCAGTACTAGATTGGGAGGTAGGTCTTTTCATTTTACAATTAAAATGGCTAAGAGTCACCGTGAGTTCTCTGCTGACAGTTTCTTTTTCGCACTTCTCACTTGTATAAATCTCTTCCGGCCTCTTTCTTTCCAGTCAACTTTGATCTTCAAAACTCGAAACGCATTGTTATAATTTTTTTTTTTTTGTATTTTTTAGTTTCTGTTGATTTATTATTCCATCTTCTTAATAATATTTTTCTTTTCTCACAATCTTTTATACTCAGTAACCCCCCTTGGTTTCATTGCATTTCTTAGAAAAAAAAATCCAGTATATCATTTTTTTTAATTTCTTTTTTTTAGGATCCTCATGTTTTGCAATTTCTATTTTTATTTTAACTTTAAGTCACTGAATACATCCGTCTGATACTTGCCGAAACATTCCCAGACTGCTTGGGGATAGATTTTTTTTATCGAGTCAGCATCACTAGACAGATTGCAATCCAAGACTAAAGATCTTTTATTTGTCAAATAGATGGAGATTTATGAATTCCTGCCAGCACAACTATCGATTGCTTACGAAAGGTTTCATTTACCAATTGCCATATCGTTTTCCAGCCACTTTCCAATTTCGGACCGACATTTTAAAGCATCACCGCCTTGAATAAACAACCATGCTGAGATTCGATCTCGCATCTCATAGTTGGAAGTCCAATGCTCTAAACACTGACTTCGATTTAATTATCAATTTGTATAATCAAAATAATTGTGTCCATTATTTAGAATAATGTAAGGCCCTCCAAAAGTTTTTCTTTAAAAAAGTATAAGAAATCCGAAAATGTCGTTAGAAAAACATGTTGAACCGCTAATTAATAATGCTTCCATATAGCAGATAATGGTAGTGAATCCTGAAGCAACAGGGATTGATTTCTACAGAACGATGGTAAGAGTAACATGGAAGGAAAAAACGAAGCCACGTTAAGGAAAGTCAGAAAGGTTCCATATTAAGAATTAAAAAGAGCGTGTTCAAGTTCCCGCGATAAATAATGAGGGAATAGGGTTTAGAAAATACGACACACGCAGGAAATATAGAAAACAAGAGCGAAAACAATATGCAATCGAGCTTGTACTCCAGGAGACGGACTGGGGTGGATATTGCGTCAACATTACTTAGAGATACAATCTATAAGAAACTGTGGAAAGCTATGATCGCCCGTGATCTGAAGTGCAATAAATGAGAGAGATTATTTGTATATAGCCGGCCTTGCTCTTACTGGGGAACACATATCGACTTTCTGATTTAGCTGAAAAGCGGCCTGATCATCTGGAAACTATTGACCAACTTCGAACTCTTTACGGAATTGACGCTTTTTGGCTTGTGCTTAGTGTATTATCTGTTTTGAAATCAGCGTCTGATTCTCTTGAGTTAGGGTTCGAAGAATTTGATTGTCGACAGAAGTCGGTCTTTCGGAACAGAAGGAATCTTTGAGGCGACGTCTTCGAGACGGAAACTGAGCAAAACCATCACTAGGATTTCCGACTACGTCAGACTTTATTTCCGTAGACTCAGTAATTATTCCTCGGTGTTTCTGAATTGTTTTTTGAACTCTTAATGGACAAAATCTCTCAAATGGCTCCTGTCTCCATTAATTATTCAGGATGACAAAAGTTGAGAGGTAAGACGAAAACGAGGTTATATGCGAAGGCTGTACGTTATATAATAAAATTCTAGCAATATAAGTAACAGAGCTTTTTAAACTAATCAGTCAGTCAGTTAAGTTTTATGAATGATACACGCTTAGGCCATCATGTATCTTTTGATACATGATTGACGAGGCAGATTCTTCACGCAGTAGGTTGCCATTTCTTTCTGCGGTAGACCAGTTGCCATCCAATGCTACAGAACACATTCATATCTATAGAACCTGTTCTGTCCTGCTATTTACCCATAAAGGAGAAGAAGATAATTCATACTTTATCAATCAGGGGAGAAGAAGTGGATACATACGTTTCCCAAGCCTATTCGCACGTAAGTGAATGTATTGGATTCGACTGGAATTCGAAATCGGCTCTCCGATATCTGTCTATATTTCCGAGATGAGGTACTATTGTCATCTTTGTCGCAATATTTATTACAACGTTTCGGCCGTTGTACGCTCCGGCCTTCTTCATGTGGTTCGAATGTCGTACTGAACCGTTTATTTCGCTCACTGGGTTAGACTGTTCTCGGGCCATGTCTGATGTCAGTTATCAATAATCTCCTGTTAATTTCCCTCTGAATGTTCTCCACTGCCACCTTAACGGGGCGGCCTGTATCCCTTTATATTCCTTTCCGCAGATGCACGGGATGGCGTACACACAGTCTTTAGACATTTTCGCCTCTATGGGGTGTCTTACACGGGAGAGATATCTACGAAGAGAGATATGGACTGCAGATCCTTTGCATTTTCTCTGATAACCCCTTCACATAAGGCAGGCAGGCTGTGTTCTGAGTGTTGTTGTACTCCTCCTCTTGTACCCGCGTATCCCAATTTTGGGCGGCTGCTGCCATATACCCAGGGTAGGTGTTACTCTCCGATTACTCAATCCGAGCTGTTATCCATTACTCCATG
>CAHIKZ030004692.1:15000-23393 GCA_903632075.3 Acanthosepion pharaonis | reverse complement strand
AACTGAACAGAGAGAAAAGGAAAGGAAAGGAAAGGAAAGAACGTTTGGAGCGCTGAACTGAACAGAGAAAAAAAGAAAGGAAAGGAAAGGGAAAGAACGTTTGAACGCTGAACTGAACAGAGAGAAAAAAAAAGGAAAGGAAAGGAAAGGAAAGAACGTTTGGAGGCTGAACTGAACAGAGAGAAAAAAAAAGAAAAGGAAAGGAAAGAACGTTTGGAGCGCTGAACTGAACAGAGAGAAAAAAAAAAGAAAAGGAAAGGAAAAGAACGTTTGGAGCGCTGAACTGAACTGAACAGATAAAAAAAAGAGAAAAAGAAAGGAAAGGAAACTGAAAGAACGTTTGGAGCGCTGGAACTGAACAGAGAGAAAAAAAAAAAAGGAAAGGAAAGAAAAGAACGTTTGGAACGCTGAACTGAACAGAGAGAAAAAAGAAAGGAAAAGGAAAGGAAGGAAAAGTTTGGACCGCTGAACTGAACAGAGATAAAAAAAAGAAAGGAAAGGAAAGGAAAACAGAAAGAAACGTTTGGAGCGTTTGGGCTGAACTGAACAGAGAGAAAAAAAGAAAAAATAAAGAAAGGAAAGGAAAGAAAAAAAAAAGAAGAGCTGAACTGAACAGAGAGAAAAAGAAAAAAAAGAAAGGAAAGGAAAAAAGAACGTTTGGACTGAACTGAACAGAGAGAAAAAAGAAAAGAAAATGGAAAAAGGAAAGAACGTTTGGAAAAAGAACAGAGAGAAAAAAAAAAGAAAGGAAAGGAAAGGAAAGAACGTTTGGAGCGCTGAACTGAACAGAGAGAAAAAAAAAGGAAAGGAAAGGAAAGGAAAGAACGTTTGGAGCGCTGAACTGAACAGAGAGAAAAAAGAAAGGAAAGGAAAGGAAAGAACGTTTGGAGCGCTGAACTGAACAAAGAGAAAAAAGAAAGAAAGAAAGTTTGGGAAAACTGAAAGGAAAGAAAAGAAAGAAAAAGAACGTTTGAACTGAACAAAGAGAAAAAAAAAAAAAAAGGAAAGGAAAAAGGAAAGAACGTTTGGAGCTGAACTGAACAGAGAGAAAAAAAAAAGGAAAGGAAAGGAAAGAACGTTTGGAACGCTGAACTGAACAGAGAGAAAAAAAAAGAAAGGAAAAAGAAAAAACGTTTTGAAAAGGATAACTGAACAGAGAAAAAAAGAAAGGAAGGAAAAGAAAAAAACGTTTGGAAACTGAACTGAACAGAGAAAAAAAAAAAAAGAAAGGAAAGGAAAGAACGTTTGGAGCGCTGAACTGAACAGAGAGAAAAAAGAAAGGAAAGGAAAGAACGTTTGGAGCGCTGTACTGAACAGAGAGAAAAAAGAAAGGAAAGGAAAGGAAGGAACGTTTGGACCGCTGAACTGAACAGAGAGAAAAAAGAAAGGAAAGGAAAGGAAGGAACGTTTGGAGCGCCGAACTGAACAAAGAGAAAAAAAAAAAAAAGGAAAGGAAAGAACGTTTGGAAAAAAGAACTGAACAGAGAGAAAAAGAAAGGAAAGGAAAGGAAGGAACGTTTGGAGCAAAGAACTGAACAGAAGAGAAAAAAAAAAAAAAAGGAAAGGAAAGAACGTTTGGAACGCTGAACTGAACAGAGAGAAAAAAAATGAAAGGAAAGGAAAGGAAAGAACGTTTGGAAAAAACTGAACAGAGAGAAAAAAGAAAGGAAAGGAAAGGAAGGAACGTTTGGAGACTGAACTGAACAAAGAGAAAAAAGAAAAGAAAGGAAAGGAAAGAACGTTTGGAACGCTGAACTGAACAGAGAGAAAAAAGAAAGGAAAGGAAAGGAAGGAACGTTTGGAGCGCTGAACTGAACAGAGATAAAAAAAAAAGGAAAGGAAAGGAAAGAACGTTTGGAGCGCTGAACTGAACAGAGAGAAAAAAAAAAAAAAAAAACGAAAGGGAAGGGAACGTTTGGAGCGCTGAACTGAACAGAGAAAAAAAGAAAGGAAAGGAAAGGAAAGAACGTTTGGAGCGCCGAACTGAACAAAGAGAAAAAAGAAAAGAAAGGAAAGGAAAGGAAAGAACGTTTGGAGCGCTGAACTGAACAGTGATAAAAAAGAAAGGAAAGAAAGAAAGAACGTTTGGAGCGCTCAAATGAACACTGCGAAAAGAATGGAAAACAAAGAACGGTTTGGAGCGCCAAAGTAAACAGAGCGAAGAAAAGAGAGAAAGAGAGAGAGAGAAAGAAAAAAGAGAGAGAGAGAGAGCTTGAACTGAAAGGAAAAAGAAAGGAAAGAACGTTTGGAACGCCGAACTGAACACAAAAAAGAATTCAAATTAAAACCGTTGTGTTTTGTTTGTTTTTTCTTTACCGCGACTCATAAAGCGTATTTGCCTTTTAAAAACCCTTAATTTATTTACCTCGCCTCATATTTCGACCTCACGCTTTGTCACGTGACATATGTTTTTTTTTTGGTTTATTTATCCCGACTCACATTGCGATTTTTATTTTTAATACAATTTTAATTAGCCCGACTCATATTGCGATTTTATTTTTAATAATACAATTTTATTCATCCTGACTCATATTGCGATTTTATTTTTAATACATTTTATTCATCCCGACTCATATTGCGAATTCATTTATATCTTTTATTCATCCCGACTCATATTGCGATTTTATTTTTTAATACATTTTATTCATCCCGACTCATATTGCGATTTTATTTATATCTTTTATTCATCCCGACTCATATTGCGATTTTATTTTTGAAACTATATTATTCATCCCGACTCATATTGCGATTTTATTTTTAATCATTTTATTCATCCCGACTCATATTGCGATTTTATTTTTAATACAATTTTATTTATCCCGACTCATATTGCGATTTTATTTTTAATAATAAAATTTTATTCATCCCGACTCATATTGCGATTTTATTTTTAATAATAAAATTTTATTCATCCCGACTCATATTGCGATTTTATTTTTTAATACATTTTATTCATCCCGACTCATATTGCGAATTCATTTATAACTTTTATTCATCCCGACTCATATTGCGATTTTATTTTTTAATACATTTTTATTCATCCCGACTCATATTGCGATTTTATTTTTAATCCATTTTATTCATCCCGACTCATATTGCGATTTTATTTTTAATACAATTTTATTCATCCCGACTCATATTGCGATTTTATTTTTAATACAATTTTATTCATCCCGACTCATATTGCGATTTTATTTTTAATAATACAATTCTATTCAACCCGACTCATATTGCGATTTTATTTTTAATACAATTTTATTCAACCCGACATATTGCGATTTTATTTTTTAATATATTTTATTCATCCCGACTCATATTGCGATTTCATTTATATCTTTTATTTATGCCGACTCATATTGCGATTTTATTTTAATACAATTTTATTCAACCCGACTCATATTGCGATTTTATTTTTAATAATACAATTTTATTCAACCCGACTCATATTGCGATTTTATTTTTAATAATACAATTTTATTCATCCCGACTCATATTGCGATTTTATTTTTTAATACATTTTATTCATCCCGACTCATATTGCGATTTCATTCAAAACCTTTATTTATGCCGACTCATATTGCGACTTTATTTATACCTTTTATTTATGCCGACTCATATTGCGATTTTATTTTTTAATACATTTTATTCATCCCGACTCATATTGCGATTTCATTCAAATCCTTTATTTATGCCGACTCATATTGCGACTTTATTTATATCTTTTATTTATGCCGACTCATATTGCGTGTTTAATTAAATTTTTTATTTATGCCGACTCATATTGCGTGTTTATTGCATATTTTTTTTATTTATGCCGACTCATATTGCGTGTTTAGAGATATTTTTATTTACGCCGACTCATATTGCGAGTTTAGTTAATTGTTTTATTTATTTTGACTCATATTGCGAGTTTAGTTAATATTTTCATTTGCACCGACTCATATTGCGAGTTTAGAGATTATTTTTATTTATGCTGACTCATATTGCGAGTTTAGAGAATAATTTTATTTACACCGACTCATATTGCGAATTTAGTTAATATTTTTATTTAATTATTTTGACTCATATTGCGAGTTTAGAGAATATTTTTTTTACCGTGACTCATATTACGAGTTTAGAGATTATTTTTATGTACGCTGACTCATATTGCGAATTTAGAGGTTATATTATTTACACCGACTCATATTGCGAGTTTAGAGATTATTTTTATTTACGCCGTCTCATATTACGAGTTTAGAGAATACTTTTATTTACACCGATTCATATTGCGAATTTAGTTTAAATTTTTTTATTTATGCTGACTCATATTGCGAATTTAGAGACTATTTTATTTATGCCGACTCATATTATGAGTTTAGTTAATATTTTTATTTACGCCGACTCATATTGCGAATTTTTAGATTATTTCATTTACGCCGACTCATATTACGAGTTTACAGATTATTTTTATTTAAACCGACTCATATTGCGAATTTTGTTAATATTTTTATTTATGCTGACTCATATTACGAGTTTAGAGATTATTTTATTTACGCCGACTCATATTACGAGTTTAGAGAATATATTTATTTACACCGACTCATATTGCGAATTTAGAGAATACTTTTATTTACCCCGACTAATATTGCGTGTTTAGCGAATATTTTATTTACACCAACTCATATTACGAGTTTAGAGATGATTTTTATTTACGCCGACTCATATTACGAGTTTAGAGAGTATTTTTATTTACGCCGACTCATATTACGAGTGTAGTTAATATTTTTATTTACGCCGACTCATATTGCGAGTTTAGAGATTATTTTTTATTTACGCCGACTCATATTACGAGTGTAGTTAATATTTTTATTTACGCCTACTCATATTACGAGTTTACAGATTATTTTATTTACACCGACTCATATTGCGAATTTAGAGAATACTTTCATTTACCCCAACTCATATTGCGTGTTTAGAGAATATTTTATTTACGCCGACTCGTATTGCGAATTTAGAGATTATTTTATTTACGCCAACTCATATTACGAGTTTAAAGATTATTTTTATTTACGCCGACTCATATTACGAGTTTAGAGAGTATTTTTATTTACGCCGACTCATATTACGAGTTTAGAGAGTATTTTTATTTACGCCGACTCATATTGCGAGTTTAGAGAGTATTTTTATTTACGCCGACTCATATTACGAGTTTAGAGAGTATTTTTATTTACGCCGACTCATATTGCGAGTTTAGAGAGTATTTTTATTTACGCCGACTCATATTACGAGTTTAGTTAATATTTTTGTTTACGCCAACTCATATTGCGAGTTTAGAGATTATTTTTATTTACCCCGACTCATATTGCATGTTTAGTTAATCTTTTTATTTAAGCCGACTCATATTACGAGTTTAGAGGTTATTTTATTTACCCCGACTAATATTACGAGTTTTGAGAATATTTTATTTACTCCGACTCATTATCACGAGTTTAGTTAATATTCTTATTTACCCCGACTAATATTGCGTGTTTAGTTAATATTTTTTTTTATTTACGCCGATTCATATTGCGTGTTTAATTAAGTTTTAATTTATGCCCACTTATATTACGTGTTTAGCCGACTCATATTGCGATTTTTAGTAATTTTTTTTATGCCGACTCATATTGCGTGTTTATTTAAATGTTTATTTATGCCGACTCATATTACGAGTTTAGAGGCTATTTTATTTATACCGCCTCATATTGCGAGCTTATTTCATATTTTTTTTTATTTATACCGACTCATATTACGAGTTCTTAAAAAAAAAGATAATTTTATTTATGCCGACTCATATTGCGAGCTTAGGATATTTATTGCAAGTTTTTAGAGATTATTCAAGAACGTGTTTTTATTTACAGCAACTCATATTGCGTATGAGTACAGGAAATAATTAAAAAAAAAAAAATTTATGCCGACTCATATTACGAATTTAATTTATTATGCAGTTTTTATGCCGACTCATATTTCGAGTTTCGTTTAAATTTTTATTTACCCCGTCTCATATTGCGAATTTTCCAGAATATTTCTTTTTTGGAAAAAAATATGTTTTTATGCTGACTCATATTTCGAGTTTAATTCTTTTTTCTTTTTTTTATATTATTTTTATGCGGACTCATATTACGAATTTAGGATATCTTTTTTTCTTTTTTAATATTTTTGTTTTATTTATTCCGACTCATATTGCGACTATATATGTTTTTTTTTAAATGTTTATTTTACGCCGACTCATATTGCAAGTTTTAGGCTATTTTTAAAGTATTTTTTTTTAATGCTAAGTCATATGGTAAGTTTAGGTTTTTACGCTGACTCATATTGCGAATTTCAGGATACATTTTCATTTTTTACGTCGACTCATATTGTGAATTTTAGGTTATATTTTAAAGATATTTTTTTTATCTCGACTCATATTGCGAATTTTAGGATATATTTTAAAGATATTTTTTATCCCGACTCATATTCTGAATTTTAGTATATATTTTAAATAATTTTTTTTTTTATGGCGACTCATATTGCGAATTTTAGGATATATTTTAAATAATTTTTTATCCTGGCTCATATTGCGAATTTTAGGATATATTTTGAAGATATTTTTTTTATCCCGACTCATATTGCGAATTTTAGGATATATTTTAAATAATTTTTTTATGGCGACTCATATTGCGAATTTTAGGATATATTTTAAAGATATTTTTTTTATCCTGGCTCATATTGCGAATTTTAGGATATATTTTAAATAATTTTTTTATGGCGACTCATATTGCGAATTTTAGGATATATTTTAAAGATATTTTTTTTATCCTGGCTCATATTTCAAATTTTAGGATATATTTTAAATAATTTTTTTTTATGGCGACTCATATTGCGAATTTTAGGATATATTTTAAAGATATTTTTTATCCCGACTCATATTGCGAATTTTAGGATATATTTTAAACATTTTTTTATGGCGACTCATATTGCTAATTTTAGGATATATTTTAAAGATATTTTTTTTATGGCGACTCATATTGCGAATTTTAGGATATATTTTAAAGATATTTTTTTTATCCCGACTCATATTGCGAATTTTAGGATATATTTTTTGAAAGACATTTTTTTTTTTATCCCGACTCATATTTCGAATTTATGTTCTTTTTCTCTTTTTTTTTCAAATTTTTTTTTTTTTTTTTTTTTAAATAAAGTATACTTTAACGTTCCAAAACGCAGGGTAACCTATTTATTTATTTATTTATTTATTTATTTATTTATTTTAGCAACGGGCAAGGCGGAACAAGTTCGTTCTTTGTTCAGCTGCTGCTCCTGCTGATGTTTATTTTCTCTCTCTCTCTCTCTCTTTCTCTTTCTCTCTCTCTCTTTCACCCTCTCTCTGTTTTAGTAGGAGGAGGGGGAATTTAATTGTTTGTCGTCAATGCAGGTTTTTTGGTTTCTGTTTTTTTATTAATATTATTATAATTAATTCGACATTTTTCATTAAATTACCCCCCCCCCTTCAACCCGACCCTCGAATTGGTGGTGGTGGGGGGGGTTGCGGTTAATGAAGGACATCGAAAGTTTGAAGCGCTGAAATGAACAGAATGGGAAAAAAAAAATTAAAAATAGGGATGAGATAAAGGAAAGACGATGTTTGGAGCGCTGAAATGAACAGAGTGGAAAAACAATAAAAATTAAAAAATAGGGATGAGATAAAGGAAAGAGGATGTTTGGAGCGCTGAAATGAACAGAGTGGGGGAAAAAAAAGGGGTTAAAATGAAGGAAATAGAATGTTTGAAGCGCTGAAGTGAACAAAGAGAAAAAAAAAACAGGGGATAAAATAAAGGAAATAGAATGTTTGAAGCGCTGAAGTGAACAAAGAGGGGATAAAATAAAGGAAATAGAATGTTTGGAGCGCTGAAATGAACAAAGAGGAAAAGAGGGGATAAAATAAAGGAAATAGAATGTTTGGAGCGCTGAAATGAACAAAGAGGAAAAGAGGGGATAAAATTAAAAAAATACAGTGTTTGGAGCGCTGAAGTAAACAAAGAGGAAAACGGGATAAAATAAAGGAAATAGAATATTTGAAGCGCTGAAGTGAACAAAGAGGAAAAGAGGGGATAAAATAAAAAAAAATACAGTGTTTGGAGCGCTGAAGTAAACAAAGAGGAAAACGGGATAGAATGAAGGAAATAGAATGTTTGGAGCGCTGAAGTGAACAAAGAGGAAAAGAGGGGATAAAATAAATAAAGGAAATAGAATGTTTGGAGCGCTGAAATGAACAAAGAGGAAAAGAGGGGATAAAATAAAGGAAATACAATGTTTGGAGCGCTGAAGTGAACACAGAGGAAAACGGGATAAAATGAAGGAAATAGAATGTTTGGAGCGCTGAAGTGAACAAAGAG
>CAHIKZ030004692.1:0-10000 GCA_903632075.3 Acanthosepion pharaonis | reverse complement strand
TGGGAAAAATTTGGGGCTGGAAGGGGTTGATGAGAGAAAGAGGAAAAGAAGAAGAAGAAGAAGAAGAAGAAGAAGAAGAAGAAGAAGGAGGAAAGAAAAAGAAAATAAAAAATAAAGAGGGAGAAAGGAGAGAGAAGAGAGAGAGAGAGTGCAAAGAAGAGATTGGAAAAGGTCTGGATTTTGATGGCTGGTATAAAATGAGCGAAAGAGGAAAAGAAGAAGAAGAAGAAGAAAAAGAAGAAGAAGAAGGAGAAGGAAAAGAAAAAGGGAAATAAAAAAGGAAAAGGAGGAGGAGAGAAAGAGAGAGAGAGGAGGTTTGATATTTGGAGGGAAGAAGAAAAAAAAGAAAAAGTGCGTTGAAAAGAAGCGAAAGAAAAAGAAGAAGAAAAGAAGAAGAAGAAGAAGAAGAAAAGAAGAAGAAGGAGGAAAGAAAAAGGCGATAAAAACAGAGAGGGAGGAGGAGTGAGAGAAAGAGAGAGAGAAAAAATTTGGTGTTTTGGGGTCTGGATTTTTGGGAGAGAAAAAGGTTGATGAGAAAAAGGAAAAGAAGAAATAAGAAAGAAGAAGAAGAAGAAGAAAAAGAAAAGAAGAAGAAGGAGGAAAGAAAAAGAGGAAGAAAACAGAGAAAAGGAGGAGAGAGAGAGAGAGGAGAAGGTTTAGAAATTTGGTGTGAAGGGTCTGGATTTTTGGGGCTGAAAAAGTTGATGAGCGAAAGAGGAGAAAGAAAAGAAGAAAAAAAAGAAAGAAGAAGAAGAAGAAGGAGGGAAGAGAAAAGTGATAAAAAAAGAGAGGGGAGGAGGAGAAAGAGAGAGAGAGAGGAAGGTTTGCCAAAAGGTGGGAAGAAAAGATTTTTGGGGGCTGGAACGTTGATGAGCGAAAGAAAAAAGAAAAAGAAGAAGAAGAAAAGAAGAAGAAGAAGAAGAAGAAGGAGGAGGAGGAAAAGGAACAAAAGAAGAGAGGGAGGAGAGAGAGAAAGACAGTGTGCAGTTTTGCGATTTGGTAAATCCCCACTGGATTTTGGAAAGAGTGCAGAAATTCTAAAAAGGAAAAAGAAAAAAAGGAAAAGACAGAGAGGGAGGAGGAGAAGAAAAGTTATATGGGAAAGAGGGAAGAAGATAAAAAAGGAACAAAAAAAGAGAAAGGAGAGGGGAGAGAAAAGAGAGACAGAGTTATATTCAAGATGGAAGGGAATAAGAAAGGGAAAAAAGGAATAAAGACAGAGAGAGAGGGGAGAGAGAGAGGTGAGAGATAAAAAGAGGGAAGAAGAAGAAGAACAAAGAAGAAGGAAAAAAAGGAATTGAAAGACAGAGAGGAGGGAGAGAGAGAGAGGAGGAGAAAGAGAGAGAGAGACAAGTGATTTGGTGTGTTGGGGGTCTGGATTTTTCAGAAGCTGAATTCAATGAGGAAAAAAGGAAAGAAAAAGAAGAAGAAGAACGGAGAAATTAAAAAAGAAGAAAAAAAAATAAGTCGAGTTTTAGAGAGGGAATAGGGGAGGAAAATCTAGAGAGAGAGAGTGCAGGTTAAAGGATTTGCTGTGTTTGGGGTCTGATTTTTGAGGCAAACAAGGGGGAAGAAGAAAAAGGAGAAGAAGAAGAAGAAGAAGTTTAAAAAGGCGACAAAGACAGAGAAGAGAAAAAGGAGATAGACAAAGATTGAGACAGGAGAAACGTTTTGGTCAGAGAAGATATTGACAATGTATTTTGAGTTATACGTCAAGAAGAAGAAGAAGGAAAAAGAAAAAAAAGGACAAAGACAAAGAAAGGGGAGAGAGAGAGGGTGAAAGTTATATGGGGAGAAAAAGAAGAAGAAGAAATCAGGCAAAAATGGGGATAAAGACAGAGAGGAGAATTGGGGAGAGAGAGAGGGTGAAAGAACAATTTACAAGAGGGAAGAAAGAAGAAGAAGAAGAAGAAGGAAAAACAAAGGCGACAAAGACAGAAAGAGAGGGGGAGGAAAGAGAGAGAGATATTTACATAAGTAAAGAGGGAAGAAGAAGAAGAAGAAGAAGAAGAAAGGAGGAGGAAGAAAGAAATACAGATAGAGCCATAGAGAAAGAGAGAGGGTGTAGAGTTATATTTCAATAGGGAAGAAGAAAAGAAGAATGTTGAAATAAAGAGGACAAAGACAGAGAAGAGAAAGACAGGATAGAGGGATAAGAAGAGAAAGAAATTTTTGACAAGTGACACAAAGACATACAATTTTGAGAATCAAGCAAGAGGGATAGAAAAGAAGAAAAAAGGGGAAAACAAAAGGCGAAAAGACAGAGAGGGAGAGGGAGAGGAGAGGAGATATTAGAGAAGGAAGAAAAAAAAAGGATAAACAAAGGACAAAACAGAGAGGGGAGAGGGAGTTTGTAAGATACGGAAGAGGGGAAGAAGAAGATTGAAAAAATTGTAATGTCCAAAGGCGACAAAGACAGAGAGGGAGAGGGAGAGAGAGTGAGATACGGCAAGAGGGAAGAAGAAGAAGAAAAAGAAGGAAAAACAAAGGCGACAAAGACAGAGAGGGAGGGGGAGAGAGAGAGAGAGTTGGTTTAAAAAGAGGGAAGAAGAAAGTTTTGAAGAAGAAGAAGAAATCAGACCTTTACAAAGACTGAGAGGGTCCTTTTTCATCAGAGAGAGAGATGTGGAGTCAAAAAGGGCTGGAAAGTAAACAGAAGTTAGATAGAATGGGAGGAGGAATTTTTATAGGAGGATTAAAATAAACTAAATTAAATTGTTAGTGCCTAAGACAGAAAAGAGGGAACTAATTATAAAGGAAAAAGTTCCTATTAGGAAGAGGAAAAAAAAGGAAGAAGGAGAGAGGAGGAAGGTCAAGGTAGAGAATAAGATTCAGAAAGACAGAGAGAGAGAGGGGAAGAGAGGAGGGGGGAATTTTAGAGGAGGAGGAAGAAGAAGGAAGAGGAGGAGGATAATGGAGGAGGTAGAGAATAAGAGGACAGAAAGACAGAGAGAAAGAGAGGGAGAGGGAGGAGGGGGAAAAAGGAAAAGGGAGGAGGAAAGAAGAAGGAAGAGGAAGAGGAGGGGAATAGGTAGAGAATAAAAGTTAAGAGGAGAAAAAGAGAGAGAGGGACAGGGAGGTAGACCCTCAAAATGAAAGGAAGAGGATGAGGGAAGAAGAAGGAAGAGGAGGAGGAAGGGAGGATATAGAGAAAACATTCAGAAAGACAGAAGAAGGGTGAGGAGGAGGGGGGAAAAAAAAAGGAAGAGGGAGGAAAGAAGAAGGAAGAGAATGAGGAGGAGGAAAAGGAGGAAGAGGAAAGTTCAAAAAAAAAAAGAAAGACAGAGAAAGAAAGGGAGAAAAAAAGGAATATGCTTTTTTCTTCTTCTTAAAATTAAGAAGGGTTGAGGAGGAGGAAGGGGAGGAGGGAGAGAATAATGTTCAAAAAGACAGAAGGAGAGAGAGAAAGCGAGGAGGAGGGGAAAAGGGAAGAAAAACTAAGGAAGAAGAAGGAAGAGGAGGAGGAAGGGGAGGAGGTAGAGAATAAGAGTTCAGAAAGACAGAGAGAGAGAGGGCGAGGAGGAGGGGGAAAAAAGGAAGAGGAGGAGGAAGAAGAAGGAAGAGGAGGAGGAGGAGAAAAAAAGAAGAAATTAATTGAAACAACGGTTTAAAAAATGCGAAAAAGGCAAAAATTGTTAATTTAAAAAAAAGAGAGACAGAGATGGAGAGAGAGAGAGATGAATTTTTTTCTAGAAGAAGGAAGAAGAGGAGGAGAAACGATTGGAAGGCCTTCTAGGGTTTTTGGTTTAAAAAAACAGGAATCAAAGGCAAAACAAAGAAAAAACGAAAAGAGAGAATCTTAAAAGATGGGAGGAGGAAGGAGAAGAAGAAGGAAGAAGAGGGAGGAGAAACGATTATGAAACCCAACTGAACAACGGTTTAAAAAAATGAATCAAAGGAAAAAGAAAAAAAAAAAAATCTTAAAGGAAGAGAGGGGAAGGAAGAGAAGAAGAAGGAAGAGGAGGAGGAGAAACGATTGGAGCGCCCAACTGAACAACGGTTTAAAAAAATGCGACAAAGGCAAAACAAAGAAAAAAAAACGAAAAAGAGAGAGAGAGAGAGAGATGGGGAGGAGGATGAGAAGAAGAAGGAAGAGGAGGAGAAACGATTGGAGCGCCCAACTGAACAACGGTTTAAAAAATGCGACAAAGGCAAAACAAAGACAAAACAAATGAGAGAGAGAGAGAGAGAGAGGGACAGAGAGAGGGGAACAGAGAGAGGGGGAGACAGGTAATTCATAATTAATTATTTCCTTCTTTCTTTCTTTTTTCTTTCGGATCGATGATATTCCTCCTTTCTTTATTTCTTTCTTTCTTTCTTTTTTTTATTGTCCGTCTGTCTATTACGTTATTTCTTTCTTTCTTTTTTCTTTCTTTCTTTCTTTCTTTCTTTCTTTCTTTCCCACAATCAATCTATCTATCTATCTATCTATCTATCTATTATCTTATCTATCTATCTATCTATCTATCTATCAAGGTCCTTTTTATTTCATCTTCAATATATATATATATCTATATATATATATATATATATATATTATTCTTTGAGTATTATCTTTCTTCTTTTCTTTCTTTAATTTTTTAAAATATCTATCTATCTATCTATCTATCTATCCAAAATTCGTTCTTTCCCTTCTATTAAATCTATTTGTTTTCTTCTTCTTTTTTTTTTCTTTCTTTTGAAAAATGGTATCTATCTATTTTCTAACATTTATCTATCTATTCATCTATCTATCCCTTATGTTTATTTTAAGAAAAAAATCTTTTCTTTTAGTTCTTTCTTTTTTTTTTTTTTTATTTTTTTTTTGAAAAATATTCATCTATCTATCTATCTGTCTTCGATTTCCTTTGTCTTCTCTTGTCTATCTCGGTTTCTCTCTTTATTTTCCATCTCTCTAATTCCCCCAGGACTTTTATCAAAGACTCACTTACCTCTCTATCTTTCTCTCATCTATCTATATATCTATCTATTATATTCCATAGTTTTTTCTTTTTTTTTTTGAGAGAGAGAGAGAGAGAGCGAGAGAGTGGGAATGATGGGTATTTTTAATTCTTTTTCTTTGGAATTCTTTTCTTTTTCTTTCTTTCTATCTTTTTTTCTTCGAGAGTGAAGGGTGTTGGGAGGTGGGAGGCGGGTAGCTGGAGGAGAGAAGACAGGTTTCAGGAAGGGTTTGAAGATGTGGCGGAACAAAATGAAAAGACGGAACAAAAATAGATAGATTTTTTTAAAATATGATAGATCAGATAGATAGATGAAATTATTATATGGGAAAAAAGAAAGAAAGAAAAGAAAGGATTTGAGAAAGAAAGAAAGAAAAGAAAGAAAGATAGATGTTTTATAGATAGATAAAATAGATAGATATGAAAAAGAAAATGTAAGATAGAAATAGATAGATTTCCTGATAGATAGATACGATAGAAACCAAAATGAAAGAAAGAAAAAAAGAAAGAAAGAAAGAAAGAAAGAAAGATAGATAGATAGATAGATAGATAAATAGATAGATAGATGAATGAGAAAGGATAGATAGATAGATAGATATTTAGATAGATAGATAGATAGAAAAAAGTTTTAAAGAAATTGATTGGGAAAGAAAGAAATTAAGATTCATAAAGAAAGGAAAGATAGACAAAAGATAAATGACAATAGATAGATAGAAGAAATTAAAAATAAAAGAAAGATAAAAAGTAAATTGAAAAGAAAGAAAATTATTTAATTGAAAAGAAAGTAAGATAGATAGAAAGATAGATAGAAAGATAGATAGAAAGATAGTTTTACTAAATAAAAAGGTGCCCCGGAAAGAAAGAAAGAAAGAAAAAAAAGATAAGTTAGATAGAATCATTGTAAAATTAGAATAGATTGCAATATATATATTTATATATATATATATATATATATTTAGATGACATATATATTAGGCGGAATGTATAGATATAAAAATGTCATTCATATAAATTCATAAGGAATAAAAAATATATGGCGATATATATGTATAAATATATATAAATATATATGATCTGTTTCACACACACATATATATATATATATATATATATATTTATATATATATATATGTCAAGTTTCTGAATCACACATATATATATATATATATATATATATATAATTTCTTTTAACACACATATATATATAAATATTCATATATATATTTATATATATATATATATATTATATTATATACATATATATATATATATATATATATATATATCTATATATATATATATATATTTTATATAGATATATTTATATATATATATATATATATATATATATGCATCCGTTTTCACACACACATTTATATATAGATATATATCCTTCTTTCTTTTCATTTAAACACACATATATATATATATATATATATATATATTATATTTAAATTAGATGTTTATATGCGTATATCTAAAGCTATATATCTGTTGCCCTTTCTTTCATTCTTTCTTTGTATCCTTTCTTTTAATCTATCTATCTATCTATCTATCTATTTCTTGCTTTCTTTCTTTTCTTTCTATCTATCTATCTATCTATCTATCTATTTCTTTTTGCTTCTTTCTTTCCATTCTTTCTTATATAAGTCTATTCTATTTCTTGTTTCTCCATTATCTTTCTTTTCTTTCTATCTATCTATCTATCTATTTTTCTTTTCTTTCTATTTCTTTCTATCTATCTATCTATCTATTTCTTGCTTTCTTTCTTTTTTCTTTCTATCTATCTATCTATCTATCTATCTATTTCTTGCTTTCTTTCTTTTTATAAAAATCTATCTATCTATCTATCTATTATCTATTTCTTGGGATGTATATTTCTTTCTTTTATTCATTCATTCTATCTATTTTTTATTTCTTGCTTTTTTTTTTTCATCTATTCATTCATCTATCTATTTATTTCTTGCTTTCGTTCTTTTTTTCTTCTATCTATTATCTATATATCTATCTATTTATTTATTTTTCTATCTATAAATTCATCTATCTATTTCTTGCTTTTGTTTTTTTTCTTTCTATCTATCTATATATCTATCTATCTATTTATCTATCTATCTATCTATTTTTTTCTATTATATTTCATTCTATCTATCTTTCATTTTATCTATCTATCTATCTATCATCATTCATCTATCTATTTAATATTTATTTCGGAATTCCTTCTTTTTTTAAAAAAACACTCGAAGGCAAATGGTGTGGTTTCTAATTTTAGTAGGCACGTGTTGCTTTATTCTAGGGTCTAAGCGCTGAGTCGTTCTCCCTATATAGTCGGCTCCGCAACTACAAACGTATTTGTAAAAGCAATTGAATATATATGTTGGGGAGGGGGGGACGTCTTTACACGCAGATCGAAAACATGGGCCGAGTTTTGAAAAAATAACCCCGAACTTCAGCAGAGAAAAAGCAGCAACGAACCTTTGATGGAATTTGTTTGGCCATTTTTTTTTCGTCACACTTTGTTCCAATCCAGGGTAATCTAAGGTAAACAGGGCATTTTTTTTTTTTGACAGTGTAGAGATCGGCACTTCTGAACTCTTCAACTTTACTCCGGATAACTGAATTAACAGTATCAAAAGATAACCCTAATTCCATAGGGTACCCTTAATAAAGTTAATTTCAACGTTCAGGAAGGGCTCAGAGCAAATCTTTAATGCTCTGTGGAGGAGGGTTTTTTGATAATGTTGATCTTGCTCTTAAAGAGTCCCAACGCGTGTATAACCCTGCAAAAGTAAGAAAACCTGTTACCGTACGATGTACTGATACCCCCCAAAAAGCCAATTGATAATTAGACCCCCTTTTTCAATAGTGAACCTTAGTGCCGGATGGATACCATTTAAAGACGAAAGAAACTGGTCAGCCTCAACTTCACCGTTAAATAAACAAAACGATGTCGTCCACATACCGATAGTACCCCAAATTCACCGCTAAATAAACAAAACGATGTCGTCCACATACCGATAGTACCCCAACTTCACCGCTAAATAAACAAAACGATGTCGTCCACATACCGATAGTACCCCAAATTCACCGCTAAATAAACAAAACGATGTCGTCCACATACCGATAGTACCCCAACTTCACCGCTAAATAAACAAAACGATGTCGTCCACATACCGATAGTACCCCAAATTCACCGCTAAATAAACAAAACGATGTCGTCCACATACCGATAGTACCCCAACTTCACCGCTAAATAAACAAAACGATGTCGTCCACATACAATAGTACCCCAACTTCACCGTTAAATAAACAAAACGATGTCGTCCACATACCGATAGTACAGTTGAGGACAAAGTGGATTCTTTCGTATCTTTTCTTCCTGGAAGCCAACAAATATGTTAGCAAGTGCCGGGCCCAAAGGCGAGCCCATAGCGACCCCATCGATCTGTCGGTACATAGTGTTGTTGAAACTGAATCCATTCAACGGGGGACGTTGCAAATCTCATCAATCCCCGAAAAAATTGACCCAGGAAAACTAGGTGGAGTTAATGAACTGCGATAGAGATCGTCGCAACAAATATCGATGGTTTCCATCAAAGGGACACAAGTATACAAGGAAGAAACATCAAAAGAGCACAAAAACTTACCGGAAGAAGATAATTTTCGTACGCGGTCAACAAAGGAAAAGGAAAACCTTGATACAAAAACCATCCAGGCACTGTAACACAGGATCCAAAAGTGTGGAGAGCCATTGGGCTATCTTGTGTTTGGCTGACCCGATCATGGACAAAATCGGTCGAAACGGTACACCCTCCTTATGGATTTTCGGGAGACCATATAATCGGGGACGAATCGAACCGGAAGGACGGATTTCGTTGGCAGTTTCCTTTGAGAGTAACCCTGATTTTACCATCTTTAAAAGTGATTTTTGAAATTTCGCTTTCACACGAAGGAGGTTCCATCAGGGGTGTCAGCAGAACCAAGTCTAGTAAATTTTGAAGGGTCTTCTAAGATAGAAGACATTTTGGTTATATAGTCTGCTCGGTCCGAAATAACTACACCGGCACCTTTATCAGGTCTGGAAATAATCAAATTCCTCAGAGCGTTAACAACACGCTGATGTTCTGCTTTCCATTTGGATTCGGCGGTGGCGACCGAGGAGCAGGAAAAGGTGTGAGCGAAATTCTTCAACTGGGCTTTCAAATTAGTAACCGCGTCGACAGAGTTGGGAGAGAGTCTTGCCAACTGAGCATAGAAAACCTCGAACTCGCAAAAAATAAAAAAAAAAAATCTTCTCCTTGTCCGGCAAAGAGGGGGGGGGAATGGAGAAGTCCAACCCGTGAGAAGGAACAAACGATTCTAACTCTGTTATTTCATGCGTGGACAGATTAATAATATTATTCGAATTAGGTTCAGAAGTGACTCCGTATTTCTTCTGGACCAAACTATTCAACATGGCATCTTGCTTTGTAGATAATTTAACACCCTGCCCTTGATGGACCAGTCCCCCCCCCCACAAAAAAACCTGGAGGACCTAATCCAATTCCCAAAAATAAAACTGAATTCATATGCGTCCATAATAATCTCCTGTAATCACGCTTAAGGCACAGGCTTCTAGAAGAAAGATGTTTAATCCGATCTTTTTATAAAGACCGACTCAATATTCCAACTAGGGTGTAACTTAGCCCTCCTCACTCTGAACTAGAAGGAAAGAGGGGGGCAAACCAGAAAGCGGATAAATGGCGGAAGAACTTTAATTCCATATTCAACAGTTCCCAATTTCGCCTTAATCTGTAATAGTTGATTTAATTGACGAATGAAATTCGGGTTGTACCTGATTTTAAGATATTTAAAGGTATTTTTGTAGGTACAAAATTTAATGATCGAAATAAAAGTATAAAATTTAATATTACCAGACATATTAAAACAGTATTAAATAATAATAATAATAATAATAATAATAAACACAAAACATGGGGGGGGGGGAAGCAACCGGTTTCGCGCCCGCTCGTCAGGCTTCCACAGGAGATTGAAAATTAAAACAGAGAAATGTACAAGAAAAA
>CAHIKZ030004691.1:20000-39452 GCA_903632075.3 Acanthosepion pharaonis | reverse complement strand
GGTTTGCGGTCGGGGCAGAAAAGGCGCCGGGCGAGACCCCCAGCCGGGAAACCGCAGCGACCCCCGCCTGGGGGGGGGATTCGTAGGCCCTTTTTTTTGGTGGGCTCCGTCGCCCGGGCCCACTGTAAAGCCCGTGGGAAAAGGGGGGCCTTTCCCAGCCGGACCCTAAAGCCCCCAAAGGAGTGCGTAATTCCCGAAAACTTTGCCCCTTTTCCGAGCCTGGGGGCCCCCCCGACGGCTGGACAGGGTTTTTTGGCCCAAATAATGTTTGGGGGCCTTTTGTTGTCCGGACCCCGGCCCCGAGTGTCAAAAATGGGGGTTTGCAAAAGGCCTGGGCCGTTTGCCGGCCCCCTTTTTGGTTTTAAAGGGGCGGGGCGGGCCGGGGGGCGGCCCCTTGTTCCCCCGGGACCGGCCCAAAGACCCGGGCCCCTAAAATGGTGGGTCTTTCCCCCCCCGCACCCTCCTCCAGACCGCCCAAAAGCAAAGGCGGTCCCCGTTACGTTCCCCGGCAGTGTGATCTCCGCAAAAAAGCGGATGAAAGCGCGTTTTTTCTTTCGTTTTAAAATGCCCAAAGGGCGATGCTTTTCTGTGCGTAAGTCCCGGGGAAACGAAATGCCCAACCGAACCCTTTGTTTGCCCCCGGACGGTCGGGCCCGCCGGCGGGTGAGGGGCCACTAGCCCAAAGAGCAGCGTAAAGGGGGCCCGGCGTCGGTGGGCCTTGTTTACCGCAGCCGGGCTCCCCCCGGCGCCCGGTAGGGGCGTAAAATGGTAGTTTTGTCGAAGGGCCTTCGTTCCCTGCCATCCCCCCTGCGCCAAGGGCATGGCGGAAAACGGCCCCCTTTGTTCACCGAGCCATCCCTAAGCGCCTTTTTGTGTTCCAGAAGGAGGCCTTCTTTCCGTAGCCGGACGCGCGCCGCCTGGCGCGATGGGGAAATACTTTTTGGGCAAGCGATTTTCGTTTTTTGGGGAAAATTCAAAAAAAAACAATATCAAACTGAACCATTGATTGGTTTTTAGGGGTTTCGCCCTTTTATGTTTTTGATCGGACGGTTTTTCAAAAAAGGTTGTTTTGAACCCCCTTGTCCAAAAGGGAAAAGAGCGGCCGGGGTCGGCGGAGGGGCCCCGTGGCCGGCGAAGGGGCGAGAGACGAAAGACGACGACGACGACGACGACAGCAAGAACGACGGGACAGCCGTACTCCTGCGCCGTGCGGGGGGCGTCGTTCGAGGCCTTGTTTCCCAGCCGGACTCCCTGCGCCCTTACGAGGCACCACGTGCGTAAAGTCCCGTGGGAAGGGGGAAAGGGGAGGTCGTTTTCCCCTAGCCGGGTCCCAATGCGCCCCAAAAGGCATGTAACCCGTGAATCGTTTCCCCCAAATTCGGTCCTTTGTTTGCCGTAGCCGGGCGGGGTCGGCCCAAAGTGGGAGGGGGCCCCTGGCCCCGAAGTGGGGGAAGTGTGCGTTGGGTTTGTTCCGAGCCGGACCCCGCGCCCCGAAGGGAAGTGCGGGGGGAGTTTGTGGGCCTTTTTTTTTCCATTGGGACCGATGCCCAGAGGCGCGGTCCCCTGAAAGGGGCCCCCCTTCCCGTAGCCGGGCTTTGGGTTGCGCCCTTAAGGTTTCCCCAAGTCCCCGGGGTTGCCGCGTGTCTCTCCTGCCCCAGCACGGGTTTTTCAAATAACCGACCGACCGAAAAAGTCGGGTAAAGGGGGTGTAACTGTTACTGACAAGTTTGGGGCAGATGCCTCGTCATCTGCGTTCGAACAACAAAAGGGTGATGACGGCGCGCCCTTTTGTTCGCTTTCCCACTGCCGCAAGCGAGCGAAGCTTTGTCGTGCGTAAGTCCCCTAAATCTTAAAAACCCCGTTCTCGAATGCCGTTTTTCCGAGCCGGACGCGTGTCGTGTTGGGCAGTGGTGATGGGCCCCTGCCCAAAATTTAGCACGAGTTCCCGGCGTCGGTGGCCTTGTTACGCACCCGGGATCCCGTCACGCCCAAAAAAGGTGCGAAAAGTGCGTAGTTTTTAAAGGCCTTCGTTCCGTACCCGGGACTCCCGACGCCCTTGGGAAAGTAAAGGGGGCCCCCTTTTCGTTCCCGTACCCCGGACTGTAATGCGTTGAAGGGTGGGGGTTTTTGAAGGGGCCTCTGCCGTAGGGAGGGGTCCCCCGCCTCGGCAGCGATCGGCGTATTTTTCGGACGAAGTTACGATTTTCGGTTTTGGAAAATTCAAAAATAAAAATTAAAATCAAACGAACCTTTGATTGTTTTTTCATTTATTTTTAAACTTTTTATAGTTTCTGTATCGGGCAGTATGAAATTTTTTAAAAAAAGGTTGTTACAAAAACCCATTTCCAAAGACGAAAAAAGGGGCGGCCGTACGGGCGGAGGGCCCGGGGGCGCGGGGGACAGGAAGGGCGGGGGACGACGACGACGACGACGGGGCGACGACGACGGGGGCGAAGCCGGACTCCTGCTGCCGTGCAAAGCGTCGATTCCGACGGCCTTCCGTTTTCCACGGACTCCCCGCGCCCTTACGGGCACCGGGGTAAAATCCGGGGGAAAGGGAATGGGGGGCCTTTGTTTGCCGGGGACCCCCTAATGCGCCCCAAGAGGGCTGCGAACCCGAACGTTAAACCCAAGTTCGTCAATCCTTCGTTTGCCGTACCCGGACTTTTGGGGCCCGGACGGGGAGGGTCCCCCCAAAACCGAAGGCGCGTCGGGGGCCCTTCTTTTCCCGTAGCCACCCTCATGCGCCTCAGAAGGTAATGGTAATGCGTTTTTGTAAAAACCTTTTCCCGTATAGGGACTCCCGTACTGCCCTTAAAGAGGCAGGGCGAAAGTCCGTAAGGGGCCCCCTTCGTTCCCGGCCCGGCCCCCGCCCCTTAAAGGGTCGGGCCCCGAAGTCGTTGCCGCCGTTCGCCCGTCCCCGAGTTTTTCCCTTCCAAACCCCCGACCGACCGACCAAAGTGGGGAAAAACGGCGGATGAACTTTTACTGACTTAAGTTAGAGATGCCCCTCATCGCAAGTGTCGAAAACAAAACGATGATGACGAAGGCGTTTTTTCGTTTTTCCGACTGCCCAAGGAGCGATTTTGCTCCGGGGGAAGTCCCTAGAACGTTTCCCGTTCGTCGAATGCCTTCGTTTGCCGTAGCCGGACCCTGCGTGCCTGCCGGACGGTGGGGGGACCATTTGGCAAATTGTAACGGTGTTGCCCGGCGCGGGGCCCTTTGTTTACCGCGCCGGACCCCGTCGGGGGCCCCAGAAGGGGCAAGTGCGAAGTCAAGGCCTGGTTCGCCGCAGCGGACTCCTGCATTGCGCTCAAGAGGCATAGAAGGGTCTCTTCGTTCATCAGCCGGACCCCGTAATGCGCCCAGAAGGTGCGTAGTTCCAGCGAGGCCTTCGTTTGTTGGGAAGCCGGACGCGCGTCGCCCGCCTTCGGCAGCGATCGGCGAAATATTTTCGACGAAGGCCAGACGGCTTCGGCACCAAAAATAAATTGAATATCAACCGAACCTATTGATTGTTTTATGTGATTTTCGCTTCTTCAGTCGGCATCGACAGTACAATTGGCAGTAGCGTTGTTACACGAACCGCATTCGTCTGCTAAAGCACTGCAGGATACGACGTACGGAGGACGCCCGCGGCGGCGATGAAGTGTTGGCGACGATGACGACGACGACGACGACGACGACAGCAACAGCAGCGACGACAAGCTGGTACTCCCGGCGTTGTGCGGTGGGTGGTGTCGATCGGTGATCGCCTGGTTTGTCAGAAGGACTCACTGTTCGCGAGCACCACGTGCAAAGTCCGGAATAGGGAGTTTCGCCGCAGCCGGACCCCCAACAAGTCCAGAAAGCGGCAAGTAATCTCTGTAGAATCGTTAATGCCCGTTCGTCGAATGCCTTGTCAGCGTGAAGCCGGACGTGTGTCGTCGTCGTCGTCGTCGTCGTCGTCGTCGCCGACACTTCCTGTCCGCCGCGCCACCGGGCCGTCCGTCCGTACGTCCGGCCGCTCTCTCTTTCAGTCTTTAGCAGACGAATGCGGTTCGTGTAACAACCTTTGCTTTTTTGCAAAATTTCATACTGTCCGATACAGAAACTATACAAGAAGCTTAGAAATCACATAGAAACAACAATCAATAGGTTCAGTTTGATATTCGAATTTTATTTTTGAATTTTTCCCAAAAAAACCGAAAATCGTAACTTCGTCCGAAAAGTAATTTCGCCGATCGCTGCCGAGGCGGGCGACGCGCGTCCGGCTACGGCAAACGAAGGCCTCCTTCTAAGGAACTACGCACTTACCTTCTAAGGCGCATTACGGGAGTCCGGCTACGGTGAACGAAGGGGGGGGGGCCGCCTTCTACGCACATGCCTCTTAAGGCGCAGTACGGGAGTCCGGCTACGGCAGACGAAGGCCTTCGACAAAACTACGCACTTTACGCACTTACCTTCTGAGGCGCCTGACGGGAGTCCGGCTGCGGTAAACGAAGGCCACCGACGCACTTAGGCACTACTACTGCTGCTACAATTTCGGGCTAGTGGTCCCATCACCACTGTCCAGGCAGGCACGACACGCGTCCGGCTACGGCAAACGAAGGCATTCGACGAACTTGGGCATTTAACGATTCTACGGGACTTACGCACGGAGCAAGCTATCAGCTCGCTTGCGGCAGTCGGAAAGCGAACGAAAGAACGCGCGCTTCGTCATCATCGCTTTGCTGTTCGGACACTTGCGAGATGACGAGGCATCTGCTCACAACTTAAGTCAGTAACAGTTACATCCGCCGTTTACCCGACTTTGGTCGGTCGGTCGGTTCATTTGAGAAAATCTCGTGCTAGGCAGTGCGGAGACGACACGACGGCAACGACTCTACAAGGACTTAGGCACATGCCTCTTAAGGCGCATTACGGGAGTCCGGCTACGGTGAACGAAGGGGCCGCCTTCTACGGGACTTACGCACATGCCTCTTAAGGCGCAGTACGGGAGTCCGGCTACTACGGCAAACGAAGGCCTTCGACAAAACTACGCACTTTACGCACTTACCTTCTGAGGCGCATGACGGGAGTCCGGCTACGGTAAACGAAGGCCACCGACGCAGCACTTCGGCACTACTTCGGGCTAGTGGACCCATCACCACTGTCCGGGCACGACACACGTCCGGCTACGGCAAACGAAGGCATTCGACGAACTTGGGCATTTAACGATTCTACGGAAGTTACGCACATGCCTCTTAGGGCGCATTACGGGAGTCCGGCTACGGCAAACGAAGGCCTCCTACTTCTCCTTCCACGGGACTTTACGCACGTGGTGCCTCGTAAGGCGCAGTGCGGGAGTCCGGCTACGGCAAACGGAAGGCCGTCGACGAATCGACGCCACTTACCGCACGGCAGCAGGAGTACCGGCTGTCGCCGTCGCTTGCTGTGCTGTCGTCGTCGTCGTCGTCGTCGTCGTCGTCGTCGTCGTCGTCGCCCGACACTTCCTGTCCGCCGCGCCACCGGGCCGTCCGTCCGTACGTCCGGCCGCTCTCTCTTTCAGTCTTTAGCAGACGAATGCGGTTCGTGTAACAACCTTTGCTTTTTTGCAAAATTTCATACTGTCCGATACAGAAACTATACAAGAAGCTTAGAAATCACATAGAAACAACAATCAATAGGTTCAGTTTGATATTCGAATTTTATTTTTTGAATTTTTCCCAAAAAAACCGAAAATCGTAACTTCGTCCGAAAAGTAATTTCGCCGATCGCTGCCGAGGCGGGCGACGCGCGTCCGGCTACGGCAAACGAAGGCCTCCTTCTAAGGAACTACGCACTTACCTTCTAAGGCGCATTACGGGAGTCCGGCTACGGTGAACGAAGGGGGGGGGGCCGCCTTCTACGCACATGCCTCTTAAGGCGCAGTACGGGAGTCCGGCTACGGCAGACGAAGGCCTTCGACAAAACTACGCACTTTACGCACTTACCTTCTGAGGCGCCTGACGGGAGTCCGGCTGCGGTAAACGAAGGCCACCGACGCACTTAGGCACTACTACTGCTGCTGCTACAATTTCGGGCTAGTGGTCCCATCACCACTGTCCAGGCAGGCACGACACGCGTCCGGCTACGGCAAACGAAGGCATTCGACGAACTTGGGCATTTAACGATTCTACGGGACTTACGCACGGAGCAAGCTATCAGCTCGCTTGCGGCAGTCGGAAAGCGAACGAAAGAACGCGCGCTTCGTCATCATCGCTTTGCTGTTCGGACACTTGCGAGATGACGAGGCATCTGCTCACAACTTAAGTCAGTAACAGTTACATCCGCCGTTTACCCGACTTTGGTCGGTCGGTCGGTTCATTTGAGAAAAATCGTGTGCTAGGCAGTGCGGAGACGACACGACGGCAACGACTCTACAAGGACTTAGGCACATGCCTCTTAAGGCGCATTACGGGAGTCCGGCTACGGTGAACGAAGGGGCCGCCTTCTACGGGACTTACGCACATGCCTCTTAAGGCGCAGTACGGGAGTCCGGCTACTACGGCAAACGAAGGCCTTCGACAAAACTACGCACTTTACGCACTTACCTTCTGAGGCGCATGACGGGAGTCCGGCTACGGTAAACGAAGGCCACCGACGCAGCACTTCGGCACTACTTCGGGCTAGTGGACCCATCACCACTGTCCGGGCACGACACACGTCCGGCTACGGCAAACGAAGGCATTCGACGAACTTGGGCATTTAACGATTCTACGGAAGTTACGCACATGCCTCTTAGGGCGCATTACGGGAGTCCGGCTACGGCAAACGAAGGCCTCCTACTTCTCCTTCCACGGGACTTTACGCACGTGGTGCCTCGTAAGGCGCAGTGCGGGAGTCCGGCTACGGCAAACGGAAGGCCGTCGACGAATCGACGCCACTTACCGCACGGCAGCAGGAGTACCGGCTGTCGCCGTCGCTTGCTGTGCTGTCGTCGTCGTCGTCGTCGTCGTCGTCGTCGTCGTCGTCCCCGACACTTCCTGTCCGCCGCGCCACCGGGCCGTCCGTCCGTCCGTCCGTCCGCCGCTCTCTTTCAGTCTTTAGCAGACGAATGCGGTTCGTGTAACAACCTTTGCTTTTTTGCAAAATTTCATACTGTCCGATACAGAAACTATACAAGAAGCTTAGAAATCACATAGAAACAACAATCAATAGGTTCAGTTTGATATTCGAATTTTATTTTTGAATTTTTCCCAAAAAACCGAAAATCGTAACTTCGTCCGAAAAGTAATTTCGCCGATCGCTGCCGAGGCGGGCGACGCGCGTCCGGCTACGGCAAACGAAGGCCTCCTTCTTCTAAGAACTACGCACTTACCTTCTAAGGCGCATTACGGGAGTCCGGCTACGGTGAACGAAGGGGGGGGCCGCCTTCTACGCACATGCCTCTTAAGGCGCAGTACGGGAGTCCGGCTACGGCAGACGAAGGCCTTCGACAAAACTACGCACTTTACGCACTTACCTTCTGAGGCGCCTGACGGGAGTCCGGCTGCGGTAAACGAAGGCCACCGACGCACTTAGGCACTACTACTGCTGCTACAATTTCGGGCTAGTGGTCCCATCACCACTGTCCAGGCAGGCACGACACGCGTCCGGCTACGGCAAACGAAGGCATTCGACGAACTTGGGCATTTAACGATTCTACGGGACTTACGCACGGAGCAAGCTATCAGCTCGCTTGCGGCAGTCGGAAAGCGAACGAAAGAACGCGCGCTTCGTCATCATCGCTTTGCTGTTCGGACACTTGCGAGATGACGAGGCATCTGCTCACAACTTAAGTCAGTAACAGTTACATCCGCCGTTTACCCGACTTTGGTCGGTCGGTCGGTTCATTTGAGAAAATCTCGTGCTAGGCAGTGCGGAGACGACACGACGGCAACGACTCTACAAGGACTTAGGCACATGCCTCTTAAGGCGCATTACGGGAGTCCGGCTACGGTGAACGAAGGGGCCGCCTTCTACGGGACTTACGCACATGCCTCTTAAGGCGCAGTACGGGAGTCCGGCTACTACGGCAAACGAAGGCCTTCGACAAAACTACGCACTTTACGCACTTACCTTCTGAGGCGCATGACGGGAGTCCGGCTACGGTAAACGAAGGCCACCGACGCAGCACTTCGGCACTACTTCGGGCTAGTGGACCCATCACCACTGTCCGGGCACGACACACGTCCGGCTACGGCAAACGAAGGCATTCGACGAACTTGGGCATTTAACGATTCTACGGGACTTACGCACGGAGCAAGCTATCAGCTCGCTTGCGGCAGTCGGAAAGCGAACGAAAGAACGCGCGCTTCGTCATCATCGCTTTGCTGTTCGGACACTTGCGAGATGACGAGGCATCTGCTCACAACTTAAGTCAGTAACAGTTACATCCGCCGTTTACCCGACTTTGGTCGGTCGGTCGGTTCATTTGAGAAAATCTCGTGCTAGGCAGTGCGGAGACGACACGACGGCAACGACTCTACAAGGACTTAGGCACATGCCTCTTAAGGCGCATTACGGGAGTCCGGCTACGGTGAACGAAGGGGCCGCCTTCTACGGGACTTACGCACATGCCTCTTAAGGCGCAGTACGGGAGTCCGGCTACTACGGCAAACGAAGGCCTTCGACAAAACTACGCACTTTACGCACTTACCTTCTGAGGCGCATGACGGGAGTCCGGCTACGGTAAACGAAGGCCACCGACGCAGCACTTCGGCACTACTTCGGGCTAGTGGACCCATCACCACTGTCCGGGCACGACACACGTCCGGCTACGGCAAACGAAGGCATTCGACGAACTTGGGCATTTAACGATTCTACGGAAGTTACGCACATGCCTCTTAGGGCGCATTACGGGAGTCCGGCTACGGCAAACGAAGGCCTCCTACTTCTCCTTCCACGGGACTTTACGCACGTGGTGCCTCGTAAGGCGCAGTGCGGGAGTCCGGCTACGGCAAACGGAAGGCCGTCGACGAATCGACGCCACTTACCGCACGGCAGCAGGAGTACCGGCTGTCGCCGTCGCTTGCTGTGCTGTCGTCGTCGTCGTCGTCGTCGTCGTCGTCGTCGTCGTCGCCTTCTTCCTGTCCGCCGCGCCACCGGGCCGTCCGTCCGTCCGTCCGTCCGGCCGCTCTCTCTTTCAGTCTTTAGCAGACGAATGCGGTTCGTGTAACAACCTTTGCTTTTTTGCAAAATTTCATACTGTCCGATACAGAAACTATACAAGAAGCTTAGAAATCACATAGAAACAACAATCAATAGGTTCAGTTTGATATTCGAATTTTATTTTTTGAATTTTTCCCAAAAAAACCGAAAATCGTAACTTCGTCCGAAAAGTAATTTCGCCGATCGCTGCCGAGGCGGGCGACGCGCGTCCGGCTACGGCAAACGAAGGCCTCCTTCTAAGGAACTACGCACTTACCTTCTAAGGCGCATTACGGGAGTCCGGCTACGGTGAACGAAGGGGGGGGCCGCCTTCTACGCACATGCCTCTTAAGGCGCAGTACGGGAGTCCGGCTACGGCAGACGAAGGCCTTCGACAAAACTACGCACTTTACGCACTTACCTTCTGAGGCGCCTGACGGGAGTCCGGCTGCGGTAAACGAAGGCCACCGACGCACTTAGGCACTACTACTGCTGCTACAATTTCGGGCTAGTGGTCCCATCACCACTGTCCAGGCAGGCACGACACGCGTCCGGCTACGGCAAACGAAGGCATTCGACGAACTTGGGCATTTAACGATTCTACGGGACTTACGCACGGAGCAAGCTATCAGCTCGCTTGCGGCAGTCGGAAAGCGAACGAAAGAACGCGCGCTTCGTCATCATCGCTTTGCTGTTCGGACACTTGCGAGATGACGAGGCATCTGCTCACAACTTAAGTCAGTAACAGTTACATCCGCCGTTTACCCGACTTTGGTCGGTCGGTCGGTTCATTTGAGAAAATCTCGTGCTAGGCAGTGCGGAGACGACACGACGGCAACGACTCTACAAGGACTTAGGCACATGCCTCTTAAGGCGCATTACGGGAGTCCGGCTACGGTGAACGAAGGGGCCGCCTTCTACGGGACTTACGCACATGCCTCTTAAGGCGCAGTACGGGAGTCCGGCTACTACGGCAAACGAAGGCCTTCGACAAAACTACGCACTTTACGCACTTACCTTCTGAGGCGCATGACGGGAGTCCGGCTACGGTAAACGAAGGCCACCGACGCAGCACTTCGGCACTACTTCGGGCTAGTGGACCCATCACCACTGTCCGGGCACGACACACGTCCGGCTACGGCAAACGAAGGCATTCGACGAACTTGGGCATTTAACGATTCTACGGAAGTTACGCACATGCCTCTTAGGGCGCATTACGGGAGTCCGGCTACGGCAAACGAAGGCCTCCTACTTCTCCTTCCACGGGACTTTACGCACGTGGTGCCTCGTAAGGCGCAGTGCGGGAGTCCGGCTACGGCAAACGGAAGGCCGTCGACGAATCGACGCCACTTACCGCACGGCAGCAGGAGTACCGGCTGTCGCCGTCGCTTGCTGTGCTGTCGTCGTCGTCGTCGTCGTCGTCGTCGTCGTCGTCGCCGACACTTCCTGTCCGCCGCGCCACCGGGCCGTCCGTCCGTCCGTCCGTCCGTCCGCTCTCTCTTTCAGTCTTTAGCAGACGAATGCGGTTCGTGTAACAACCTTTGCTTTTTTGCAAAATTTCATACTGTCCGATACAGAAACTATACAAGAAGCTTAGAAATCACATAGAAACAACAATCAATAGGTTCAGTTTGATATTCGAATTTTATTTTTGAATTTTTCCCAAAAAACCGAAAATCGTAACTTCGTCCGAAAAGTAATTTCGCCGATCGCTGCCGAGGCGGGCGACGCGCGTCCGGCTACGGCAAACGAAGGCCTCCTTCTAAGGAACTACGCACTTACCTTCTAAGGCGCATTACGGGAGTCCGGCTACGGTGAACGAAGGGGGGGCCGCCTTCTACGCACATGCCTCTTAAGGCGCAGTACGGGAGTCCGGCTACGGCAGACGAAGGCCTTCGACAAAACTACGCACTTTACGCACTTACCTTCTGAGGCGCCTGACGGGAGTCCGGCTGCGGTAAACGAAGGCCACCGACGCACTTAGGCACTACTACTGCTGCTACAATTTCGGGCTAGTGGTCCCATCACCACTGTCCAGGCAGGCACGACACGCGTCCGGCTACGGCAAACGAAGGCATTCGACGAACTTGGGCATTTAACGATTCTACGGGACTTACGCACGGAGCAAGCTATCAGCTCGCTTGCGGCAGTCGGAAAGCGAACGAAAGAACGCGCGCTTCGTCATCATCGCTTTGCTGTTCGGACACTTGCGAGATGACGAGGCATCTGCTCACAACTTAAGTCAGTAACAGTTACATCCGCCGTTTACCCGACTTTGGTCGGTCGGTCGGTTCATTTGAGAAAATCTCGTGCTAGGCAGTGCGGAGACGACACGACGGCAACGACTCTACAAGGACTTAGGCACATGCCTCTTAAGGCGCATTACGGGAGTCCGGCTACGGTGAACGAAGGGGCCGCCTTCTACGGGACTTACGCACATGCCTCTTAAGGCGCAGTACGGGAGTCCGGCTACTACGGCAAACGAAGGCCTTCGACAAAACTACGCACTTTACGCACTTACCTTCTGAGGCGCATGACGGGAGTCCGGCTACGGTAAACGAAGGCCACCGACGCAGCACTTCGGCACTACTTCGGGCTAGTGGACCCATCACCACTGTCCGGGCACGACACACGTCCGGCTACGGCAAACGAAGGCATTCGACGAACTTGGGCATTTAACGATTCTACGGGACTTACGCACGGAGCAAGCTATCAGCTCGCTTGCGGCAGTCGGAAAGCGAACGAAAGAACGCGCGCTTCGTCATCATCGCTTTGCTGTTCGGACACTTGCGAGATGACGAGGCATCTGCTCACAACTTAAGTCAGTAACAGTTACATCCGCCGTTTACCCGACTTTGGTCGGTCGGTCGGTTCATTTGAGAAAATCTCGTGCTAGGCAGTGCGGAGACGACACGACGGCAACGACTCTACAAGGACTTAGGCACATGCCTCTTAAGGCGCATTACGGGAGTCCGGCTACGGTGAACGAAGGGGCCGCCTTCTACGGGACTTACGCACATGCCTCTTAAGGCGCAGTACGGGAGTCCGGCTACTACGGCAAACGAAGGCCTTCGACAAAACTACGCACTTTACGCACTTACCTTCTGAGGCGCATGACGGGAGTCCGGCTACGGTAAACGAAGGCCACCGACGCAGCACTTCGGCACTACTTCGGGCTAGTGGACCCATCACCACTGTCCGGGCACGACACACGTCCGGCTACGGCAAACGAAGGCATTCGACGAACTTGGGCATTTAACGATTCTACGGAAGTTACGCACATGCCTCTTAGGGCGCATTACGGGAGTCCGGCTACGGCAAACGAAGGCCTCCTACTTCTCCTTCCACGGGACTTTACGCACGTGGTGCCTCGTAAGGCGCAGTGCGGGAGTCCGGCTACGGCAAACGGAAGGCCGTCGACGAATCGACGCCACTTACCGCACGGCAGCAGGAGTACCGGCTGTCGCCGTCGCTTGCTGTGCTGTCGTCGTCGTCGTCGTCGTCGTCGTCGTCGTCGTCGTCGCCCGACACTTCCTGTCCGCCGCGCCACCGGGCCGTCCGTCCGTCCGTCCGTCCGGCCGCTCTCTTTTCAGTCTTTAGCAGACGAATGCGGTTCGTGTAACAACCTTTGCTTTTTTGCAAAATTTCATACTGTCCGATACAGAAACTATACAAGAAGCTTAGAAATCACATAGAAACAACAATCAATAGGTTCAGTTTGATATTCGAATTTTATTTTTGAATTTTTTCCCAAAAAACCGAAAATCGTAACTTCGTCCGAAAAGTAATTTCGCCGATCGCTGCCGAGGCGGGCGACGCGCGTCCGGCTACGGCAAACGAAGGCCTCCTTCTAAGGAACTACGCACTTACCTTCTAAGGCGCATTACGGGAGTCCGGCTACGGTGAACGAAGGGGGGGCCGCCTTCTACGCACATGCCTCTTAAGGCGCAGTACGGGAGTCCGGCTACGGCAGACGAAGGCCTTCGACAAAACTACGCACTTTACGCACTTACCTTCTGAGGCGCCTGACGGGAGTCCGGCTGCGGTAAACGAAGGCCACCGACGCACTTAGGCACTACTACTGCTGCTGCAATTTCGGGCTAGTGGTCCCATCACCACTGTCCAGGCAGGCACGACACGCGTCCGGCTACGGCAAACGAAGGCATTCGACGAACTTGGGCATTTAACGATTCTACGGGACTTACGCACGGAGCAAGCTATCAGCTCGCTTGCGGCAGTCGGAAAGCGAACGAAAGAACGCGCGCTTCGTCATCATCGCTTTGCTGTTCGGACACTTGCGAGATGACGAGGCATCTGCTCACAACTTAAGTCAGTAACAGTTACATCCGCCGTTTACCCGACTTTGGTCGGTCGGTCGGTTCATTTGAGAAAATCTCGTGCTAGGCAGTGCGGAGACGACACGACGGCAACGACTCTACAAGGACTTAGGCACATGCCTCTTAAGGCGCATTACGGGAGTCCGGCTACGGTGAACGAAGGGGCCGCCTTCTACGGGACTTACGCACATGCCTCTTAAGGCGCAGTACGGGAGTCCGGCTACTACGGCAAACGAAGGCCTTCGACAAAACTACGCACTTTACGCACTTACCTTCTGAGGCGCATGACGGGAGTCCGGCTACGGTAAACGAAGGCCACCGACGCAGCACTTCGGCACTACTTCGGGCTAGTGGACCCATCACCACTGTCCGGGCACGACACACGTCCGGCTACGGCAAACGAAGGCATTCGACGAACTTGGGCATTTAACGATTCTACGGAAGTTACGCACATGCCTCTTAGGGCGCATTACGGGAGTCCGGCTACGGCAAACGAAGGCCTCCTACTTCTCCTTCCACGGGACTTTACGCACGTGGTGCCTCGTAAGGCGCAGTGCGGGAGTCCGGCTACGGCAAACGGAAGGCCGTCGACGAATCGACGCCACTTACCGCACGGCAGCAGGAGTACCGGCTGTCGCCGTCGCTTGCTGTGCTGTCGTCGTCGTCGTCGTCGTCGTCGTCGTCGTCGTCGTCGTCGCCGCCCGACACTTCCTGTCCGCCGCGCCACCGTCCGTCCGTCCGTCCGTCCGGCCGGCCTCTCTTTTCAGTCTTTAGCAGACGAATGCGGTTCGTGTAACAACCTTTGCTTTTTTGCAAAATTTCATACTGTCCGATACAGAAACTATACAAGAAGCTTAGAAATCACATAGAAACAACAATCAATAGGTTCAGTTTGATATTCGAATTTTATTTTTGAATTTTTCCCAAAAAACCGAAAATCGTAACTTCGTCCGAAAAGTAATTTCGCCGATCGCTGCCGAGGCGGGCGACGCGCGTCCGGCTACGGCAAACGAAGGCCTCCTTCTAAGGAACTACGCACTTACCTTCTAAGGCGCATTACGGGAGTCCGGCTACGGTGAACGAAGGGGGGGCCGCCTTCTACGCACATGCCTCTTAAGGCGCAGTACGGGAGTCCGGCTACGGCAGACGAAGGCCTTCGACAAAACTACGCACTTTACGCACTTACCTTCTGAGGCGCCTGACGGGAGTCCGGCTGCGGTAAACGAAGGCCACCGACGCACTTAGGCACTACTACTACTGCTGCTACAATTTCGGGCTAGTGGTCCCATCACCACTGTCCAGGCAGGCACGACACGCGTCCGGCTACGGCAAACGAAGGCATTCGACGAACTTGGGCATTTAACGATTCTACGGGACTTACGCACGGAGCAAGCTATCAGCTCGCTTGCGGCAGTCGGAAAGCGAACGAAAGAACGCGCGCTTCGTCATCATCGCTTTGCTGTTCGGACACTTGCGAGATGACGAGGCATCTGCTCACAACTTAAGTCAGTAACAGTTACATCCGCCGTTTACCCGACTTTGGTCGGTCGGTCGGTTCATTTGAGAAAATCTCGTGCTAGGCAGTGCGGAGACGACACGACGGCAACGACTCTACAAGGACTTAGGCACATGCCTCTTAAGGCGCATTACGGGAGTCCGGCTACGGTGAACGAAGGGGCCGCCTTCTACGGGACTTACGCACATGCCTCTTAAGGCGCAGTACGGGAGTCCGGCTACTACGGCAAACGAAGGCCTTCGACAAAACTACGCACTTTACGCACTTACCTTCTGAGGCGCATGACGGGAGTCCGGCTACGGTAAACGAAGGCCACCGACGCAGCACTTCGGCACTACTTCGGGCTAGTGGACCCATCACCACTGTCCGGGCACGACACACGTCCGGCTACGGCAAACGAAGGCATTCGACGAACTTGGGCATTTAACGATTCTACGGAAGTTACGCACATGCCTCTTAGGGCGCATTACGGGAGTCCGGCTACGGCAAACGAAGGCCTCCTACTTCTCCTTCCACGGGACTTTACGCACGTGGTGCCTCGTAAGGCGCAGTGCGGGAGTCCGGCTACGGCAAACGGAAGGCCGTCGACGAATCGACGCCACTTACCGCACGGCAGCAGGAGTACCGGCTGTCGCCGTCGCTTGCTGTGCTGTCGTCGTCGTCGTCGTCGTCGTCGTCGTCGTCGTCGTCCCCGACACTTCCTGTCCGCCGCGCCACCGGGCCGTCCGTCCGTCCGTCCGTCCGGCCGCTCTCTTTCAGTCTTTAGCAGACGAATGCGGTTCGTGTAACAACCTTTGCTTTTTGCAAAATTTCATACTGTCCGATACAGAAACTATACAAGAAGCTTAGAAATCACATAGAAACAACAATCAATAGGTTCAGTTTGATATTCGATTTATTTTTGAATTTTTCCCAAAAAACCGAAAATCGTAACTTCGTCCGAAAAGTAATTTCGCCGATCGCTGCCGAGGCGGGCGACGCGCGTCCGGCTACGGCAAACGAAGGCCTCCTTCTAAGGAACTACGCACTTACCTTCTAAGGCGCATTACGGGAGTCCGGCTACGGTGAACGAAGGGGGGCCGCCTTCTACGCACATGCCTCTTAAGGCGCAGTACGGGAGTCCGGCTACGGCAGACGAAGGCCTTCGACAAAACTACGCACTTTACGCACTTACCTTCTGAGGCGCCTGACGGGAGTCCGGCTGCGGTAAACGAAGGCCACCGACGCACTTAGGCACTACTACTGCTGCTACAATTTCGGGCTAGTGGTCCCATCACCACTGTCCAGGCAGGCACGACACGCGTCCGGCTACGGCAAACGAAGGCATTCGACGAACTTGGGCATTTAACGATTCTACGGGACTTACGCACGGAGCAAGCTATCAGCTCGCTTGCGGCAGTCGGAAAGCGAACGAAAGAACGCGCGCTTCGTCATCATCGCTTTGCTGTTCGGACACTTGCGAGATGACGAGGCATCTGCTCACAACTTAAGTCAGTAACAGTTACATCCGCCGTTTACCCGACTTTGGTCGGTCGGTCGGTTCATTTGAGAAAATCTCGTGCTAGGCAGTGCGGAGACGACACGACGGCAACGACTCTACAAGGACTTAGGCACATGCCTCTTAAGGCGCATTACGGGAGTCCGGCTACGGTGAACGAAGGGGCCGCCTTCTACGGGACTTACGCACATGCCTCTTAAGGCGCAGTACGGGAGTCCGGCTACTACGGCAAACGAAGGCCTTCGACAAAACTACGCACTTTACGCACTTACCTTCTGAGGCGCATGACGGGAGTCCGGCTACGGTAAACGAAGGCCACCGACGCAGCACTTCGGCACTACTTCGGGCTAGTGGACCCATCACCACTGTCCGGGCACGACACACGTCCGGCTGCGGCAAACGAAGGCATTCGACGAACTTGGGCATTTAACGATTCTACGGAAGTTACGCACATGCCTCTTAGGGCGCATTACGGGAGTCCGGCTACGGCAAACGAAGGCCTCCTACTTCTCCTTCCACGGGACTTTACGCACGTGGTGCCTCGTAAGGCGCAGTGCGGGAGTCCGGCTACGGCAAACGGAAGGCCGTCGACGAATCGACGCCACTTACCGCACGGCAGCAGGAGTACCGGCTGTCGCCGTCGCTTGCTGTGCTGTCGTCGTCGTCGTCGTCGTCGTCGTCGTCGTCGTCGTCGCCCCTTCCCCGCCGCGCCACCGGGCCGTCCGTCCGTCCGTCCGGCCGCTCTCTTTTCAGTCTTTAGCAGACGAATGCGGTTCGTGTAACAACCTTTGCTTTTTTGCAAAATTTCATACTGTCCGATACAGAAACTATACAAGAAGCTTAGAAATCACATAGAAACAACAATCAATAGGTTCAGTTTGATATTCGAATTTTATTTTTGAATTTTTCCCAAAAAACCGAAAATCGTAACTTCGTCCGAAAAGTAATTTCGCCGATCGCTGCCGAGGCGGGCGACGCGCGTCCGGCTACGGCAAACGAAGGCCTCCTTCTAAGGAACTACGCACTTACCTTCTAAGGCGCATTACGGGAGTCCGGCTACGGTGAACGAAGGGGGGGCCGCCTTCTACGCACATGCCTCTTAAGGCGCAGTACGGGAGTCCGGCTACGGCAGACGAAGGCCTTCGACAAAACTACGCACTTTACGCACTTACCTTCTGAGGCGCCTGACGGGAGTCCGGCTGCGGTAAACGAAGGCCACCGACGCACTTAGGCACTACTACTGCTGCTACAATTTCGGGCTAGTGGTCCCATCACCACTGTCCAGGCAGGCACGACACGCGTCCGGCTACGGCAAACGAAGGCATTCGACGAACTTGGGCATTTAACGATTCTACGGGACTTACGCACGGAGCAAGCTATCAGCTCGCTTGCGGCAGTCGGAAAGCGAACGAAAGAACGCGCGCTTCGTCATCATCGCTTTGCTGTTCGGACACTTGCGAGATGACGAGGCATCTGCTCACAACTTAAGTCAGTAACAGTTACATCCGCCGTTTACCCGACTTTGGTCGGTCGGTCGGTTCATTTGAGAAAATCTCGTGCTAGGCAGTGCGGAGACGACACGACGGCAACGACTCTACAAGGACTTAGGCACATGCCTCTTAAGGCGCATTACGGGAGTCCGGCTACGGTGAACGAAGGGGGCCGCCTTCTACGGGACTTACGCACATGCCTCTTAAGGCGCAGTACGGGAGTCCGGCTACTACGGCAAACGAAGGCCTTCGACAAAACTACGCACTTTACGCACTTACCTTCTGAGGCGCATGACGGGAGTCCGGCTACGGTAAACGAAGGCCACCGACGCAGCACTTCGGCACTACTTCGGGCTAGTGGACCCATCACCACTGTCCGGGCACGACACACGTCCGGCTACGGCAAACGAAGGCATTCGACGAACTTGGGCATTTAACGATTCTACGGAAGTTACGCACATGCCTCTTAGGGCGCATTACGGGAGTCCGGCTACGGCAAACGAAGGCCTCCTACTTCTCCTTCCACGGGACTTTACGCACGTGGTGCCTCGTAAGGCGCAGTGCGGGAGTCCGGCTACGGCAAACGGAAGGCCGTCGACGAATCGACGCCACTTACCGCACGGCAGCAGGAGTACCGGCTGTCGCCGTCGCTTGCTGTGCTGTCGTCGTCGTCGTCGTCGTCGTCGTCGTCGTCGTCGTCGTCGCCCGACACTTCCTGTCCGCCGCGCCACCGGGCCGTCCGTCCGTCCGTCCGTCCGGCCGCTCTCTCTTTCAGTCTTTAGCAGACGAATGCGGTTCGTGTAACAACCTTTGCTTTTTTGCAAAATTTCATACTGTCCGATACAGAAACTATACAAGAAGCTTAGAAATCACATAGAAACAACAATCAATAGGTTCAGTTTGATATTCGAATTTTATTTTTTGAATTTTTCCCAAAAAAACCGAAAATCGTAACTTCGTCCGAAAAGTAATTTCGCCGATCGCTGCCGAGGCGGGCGACGCGCGTCCGGCTACGGCAAACGAAGGCCTCCTTCTAAGGAACTACGCACTTACCTTCTAAGGCGCATTACGGGAGTCCGGCTACGGTGAACGAAGGGGGGGGCCGCCTTCTACGCACATGCCTCTTAAGGCGCAGTACGGGAGTCCGGCTACGGCAGACGAAGGCCTTCGACAAAACTACGCACTTTACGCACTTACCTTCTGAGGCGCCTGACGGGAGTCCGGCTGCGGTAAACGAAGGCCACCGACGCACTTAGGCACTACTACTGCTGCTACAATTTCGGGCTAGTGGTCCCATCACCACTGTCCAGGCAGGCACGACACGCGTCCGGCTACGGCAAACGAAGGCATTCGACGAACTTGGGCATTTAACGATTCTACGGGACTTACGCACGGAGCAAGCTATCAGCTCGCTTGCGGCAGTCGGAAAGCGAACGAAAGAACGCGCGCTTCGTCATCATCGCTTTGCTGTTCGGACAC
>CAHIKZ030004690.1:0-15907 GCA_903632075.3 Acanthosepion pharaonis | reverse complement strand
AAATGGAATTTTTTTCTTTTCCAAAAGGTTTTTACTTTTTTTTTTTAAATCCCGTGTTTCCAAAGGTAAACGTTGTGGATTTTTCTTTTTTTTTTTTTAACGGGGAACCTGATAAATGTTCTGTACCTGGTTTTCTTTCGAAAACTTTTTTAAAGGGAACCTTTTTTTTCCCTTTTTCCTTTTGGGGGGATCCCGAAATGTACGATTTAATTCCCCCGGAACCCAAATTAAAAGATTTCGCCCCTTTTAATAGGGGGTGACCCAGGCGGGGAACCGGTTAATTTTTGGAATTTTCTGAAAAAAGGGGTTTTTTTAACCTTTTTATCATTTTTCAGAATAATTTCTTCTTGGTTTTAAGGGGAAATGCTCTTGAAATCCGATTTTCATTTTTTTTGACAAATTATTTTTCACATTTTTCCCTTCCCGTAATTTTGGGTTTTGGGTTTTCTGGGAACCTTTCAACTTTTTTTTTGGGGGCCCCCAGAAAAAAATTCGTTTGTGGGGTTTCCCCGCAACACGGTCAAAGTTTTTCATGGGATATGAGGGACTTTTGACGAAGGGGATCATTTAGTGAATTGTTATAATTTTGGGAATTTTTTTTCAAATCAGTTTATACATTTTTCATAAAGGGAATCTTCATTGGGAATTAACTTAAAGGGAAATGTCGTTCTGACATGTCTCAAGCATTTTTATTTGTTTTGATTACAGAATCCGCACCTTCAATGTCTGCTGTCACCCATACATGTCTAAAATGTTTGCTTGAAGGATCGCATTAACCTTTTTCCTCTCTGGGATCCTCAGAATAGATATCAGATTGTGGGAATTTCGCTGAATCCATGATTCAAGAATTATTTCAGTCCTGGTATGGAGGATGACTCGAGAATGGGAAATTGTTGAATTTGTGAATTTCATGGACCAAAATGTGCTTCAAATCATGTTTTATACATTTTTTCCAGTAAATGAATTTTAAAATTGGTATTAACTTAAAATGTCTCCTAAAATCAGCATTTTTTTTCCAAATCAGCAACTTGCCTTTCTGACGATATCTGTTTAACGTTGGAATTTTACTGTTCAAAGCGTTTGCCTGAAAGATCGCATTTCACCTTCCCTCTGGGATCCATGAAAAAATTCAGTTGTGATTTCGTGAATCCATGATCAAAAAAATTGAATTTTATTGGGGAAAACTCTACATACTGGACTTTTGAATTTGTTTGATTCTTTTTGTACCAAACGGGGTTTTTAAATTGTTTTACTTTCCAAAATGTTCTTTAAAATTGGTATTAATTTTATGAAATGCTTCTCTACATGTTACTGCATTTTATTTTTTAAAACAGTCTCACCTTCATGTTTCGCTGGGGCCCCTGAATTATTGTGTCAAAACCGTTTGTGAAGGAGCATTCACTTTTTCCCCTTCGGGATCTAAAATCGTTTTGGGGTTTCCGGAATCCATGATGGAAATTTTTTTCAGTCAATTTGGGTATGAATTATTTTCTGACGATGGGCCCGTAGGAATTTTGAATTTTTGTACAAAAACGCTGTTTTTCATAATTCACTGCTTTATACATTTTTTAGTAAATGGAATCTCAAATTGGTATTAACTTGTGTGAAATCGTCGCTTGTACTTTTCCCAAGCATTTTTCATTTGTTTTTAGAACCTCACTTCACGATTCGATTGTAGCGAATTTAGGGTTTGAAACTTTGCTCAAGACATTTCACTTTCTCTAGGGATCTCTGGAACAGATATCAGATTGTGGGAAAATTTCCTGCGAATCCATGAGAAAAAAGAATTTTTCAGTCTTTTTAAAGGAGGAGTAATCGAATGATACGGCACCTCATGTTAGTGAATTTGTTGAATCATGTGGAACAAAATCAAAGTTCTTTCACCACTGTTTATACATTTTTTTCCAGTGAATGGAATCTCTTCTAAAATTGGTATTAACTTGTGAACTGCTCGTTTCCAGGTTACGTCTACAAGCATTTTTTCATTTGCTTGATACAGCAACCTGCACCGATGATGTCGCTGCTCTCACCAAGCTGGCACCATGTGTAAAAAGCGGTTTCTCGAAGAGATCGTACTAACTTTTTTCCTCTTTGGGGGATCCTCAAATAGATATCAGATTGGGGAATTTCGCCAAATCCAGGAGCCTAAAAAATTTACATTTCAATATTTCTTCCTAAATGAAGGAGTTCAATTTTGATAGGATAACTGAAAAAGAATTTGTAAATAATATTTGACCAGATCAAATTCACTTTTCACTGTTTATCATTTTTTCCGACAATAAATCTTCTTCTGTCAGTAATAACTTTCAAATTGTTTACTTATTAGTAGCTCAAGATTTCATTTGCTTTGATCCAGCACCTTCACTTCTTTTCGTGTCTGCTGCACTTGGCAACGGTTCGAAAGGGTTTTCAAGACCATTTAACCTTTTTTCTAGGATCCTCGAAATGAATATAGTGGGAATTTCGCTGAATTGGAAAAGAATTTTTTAGTCGTTTTTGGAGAGTGATTTCTGATTTTGGGAAAAAAAGTTTGAATTGCTGTTTTTTCATGTGACAAACTTGCTTTCAAATTCCGTATTTTTTTTTTCCCCTTGGGAACCTTCAAAATTGTATTAACTTCGGAATCGCTCCCTGATTCACAATATTTCTCATTGTTAGAATAACTTCCTCGACATTTTGTTGTCATTTGGGAATTTCCTTTCGAAACGGTTTGCTAAAATCGATTTCAATTTTCTCTAGGATCCCTGAAAATATCGTTGTGGGGAATTCCTCTGAATCCATGGTCAAAGAATTTTTATGTTTGGTTGGGGAATGACTCACGAACATGATTCCATGTTAACATTGTTCTGAATTTTCATCAAAAAACTACAACTTTTTCACAATTACAGCTTTTATACATTTTTCAGACAATGGAAATATTTCAAATTCTTTAATTTTGAAATCGCTCATTTGAAGTTGAAAGAATTTTCATTTGCAGTGATACAGCCACTCCACCTTCTGATCCTATCGGTTTTGATAAAGAATTTATCATTGAAAAAATTGTTTTCAGAGATAGATTTTAAAAGGATCCACCGAGTGGGACATAAAAAATTTCAGATTGTGGGAATTTCCTTGAATTCTTCAAAAGTCTAAGAATTATTTCGTCGCTTGTGTATGGAATCAGCTTATAATGATACGTAAGTATCATGTCTCTCTTTCTTGAATTTTCATACATACCAAAATTGTATGTTCACACCATATATTATATATTTTTATATATATAATATAATATTCCAATAGATATTAAAAAGAAAATTTCATCGGCTTGACATAAAATATAAAATTTTCATTTGCTTTCTGATTTAGGAACTGAAAATTTCCTTCTTGAGTTTTTCAAAAGTTCTTTAAATTTCTTCTGGTTAAAAGAATCGTTGTGGGAATTTTCCCCTCAACCATTCAGGATTTTTATCAACTGATTTTGGAAGGTTGACCTTACTTTAATTATCGTTTGAAGTTGTTTTTCATGTGCCAATTTTTTAAATTCATAATTTTCATTTTAGAAATTGAATCTTCAAATTTTTAACTTGTTGAAATGTTCCTTTGGGTCACCGTTTTATTGTTTGAACAATTTTTCCCACTTCGACATCCGTGCCCTTTCAATTCCGTTTCCATTTTTCTGGGAATCCTTTAAAATTTTTTTGGGATCCTCTTAAGATATCAGATTTAATTTCTGGAATCCTGATCAGATTTTTCGTGCTTAATGGAGGGGACCTGACGATAGGGGCCAGGTTTGAATTTTTAAATTTTTCTTTGGAAAATTCAAATTTCAACACTGTTTTAAATTTTTCATTAAATGAATCTCTTCAAATTGGTTTTAAATCCAGTGAAATCGCCTCCGCCCCTGTCTAAATTTTTAATTTGCTTAACCCACCTGTTTCCCCAATCATTTTTCGAGTTATTGTTATTGAAACGTTGCTCGAATTCTTTAACTTTTTCTTCTTGGAATCTATGAATGACATCGTTTGTGGGAATTTTGCAAATCCGTCAAAAATTTTTATGCTTGATGAAACTTGCATAGGGGCACCTTTATTAATTGAATTTTCATGTGAACCAAATGGTTTTACCCGCTTTAATTTTTGAAAGGATCTCTAAAGGTTTTAAACTTTGAAATTTTTCCTTTACATGTCCCAAGATTTTCATTGCTTTTTTTCTAATGACCTTCAAAATAATTATCGTTGATCATTGACACTGTCTAAAAGCGTTTTCATGAGACCATTCAACTTTTTTCCCTTCAGGGTCCTAGGGGAATATTTGGGGGAATTTGCTGAATCCATGATCAAAATTTTTCAGTTTAAGATGAGGAGACCTCGCCCACGGGGAATTCTTTAATTTGAATTTTTATGTTGAAAATGGGTTTTTTCATTGGCTTTATACATTTTTCCAGTGAAAAATTTTTAAGGAATTCCTGCTTTGTCCGTAAAAATCTCTAAATTATTTATTTTTAAATTTGCCCCTTCGTTAAATTTTTGTTTGTTGGAACGTGTCTAAAAACCGGCTTTTCCATCGCATTTAACTTTTTTCTAATTTTTGGAAAGATTCAGATTTAATTTTTTTTTGAATCCTGATAAAAGATTCAGTCGAAGGTGACTGATCAAAGGTTATTAGTTTTTTTTAAGGGAAAACTGGTTTTCACTTATGTTTATAAATTTTTAGAAATGGAATCTTAAATTGGTATTAACTTTGGTGAATCGTTTTGTTTTATGTCTAAAGCATTTTCATTTGTTTTGATACAGGACCCACTTGGATTCCTTCACCTTGAAATTTAAGGTGCGGGAACTGCTTGCTAAAGGTCGATTCTTTTTCCCCTTGGGGAAACCTTAAAAATTTTTCGATTTTTTTTATTTCCTGGGGAATCCAAGAGACTGGAATTATTTCAGACATTGAGCATGCAGGAGCGAACCTTCGACGACATACGGGAATCATGTTAGAGAATTTGTTGGAATTTTCATGGACCAAACTGCGTCTTCACCATTCACCGGTTTTATACATTTTTTTTTCCAGTAAATGGAATCTCTTTCAAAATTGGTATTAAATTTTGAAATCGCTCGCTCTTACATGTCACAAGCTTTTCATTTGAAGATACAACAATGGCACCTTTGGACGATGTCGCTTGTCACCAACATTTACCTTGTTTTGGTGCGGTTTGCCCCAAGAGATCGTATCAACTTTTTTCTAGATCCTCATGAAATAGATATCAGATTGTATATTTCCTGCTGAATCCATGAGTCAAAGAATTATTTCAATCGCTTGTGATGAAGAAGTGACCTTAATGTATAAATCATGTTAGTGAATTTGTTGAATTTCTATGGACCCAAACTGGGTGTCTTTCACAATAAATAATTATACATTTTCAGGTAATGGAATCTCTAAATTAGATAACTTTTAAATCTCCCTTTCTTCACAAGCTTTTTCATTTGCTTTTCAAAAATTTCCTTTGAATCGCTTCACCTTGCATTTAGGCTAACTTTGCTAAGAGACCCGATTTAACTTTCCCCTCTGGGAATCCTCAAAAAATAAGTAGATTGGGGAATTTGCTGCCTGAAAAGAATTTTATTTCATGTATGATGGAGACTTTCCAATATGAAATATTTAATTTTTGGGAATTCTTGGACAAATGGGTTTTTAAATTAATCTTTATCTTTCCGAAAAGAATTTCAAATTGAAATTTCTGGAAATCGTCGTTCTGTAGGGCACTTTTTTTATTTGCTTTTTTACACAATTCCCTTCGGACGGTTTTTCATGGGAATTCCTAAACGGTTCTAAGAATTTCATTTAATTTTTCCTTAGGACCCCGGAAAATGATTGATTGGGGGGAAATTTTTTGAACCCATGACAAAGATTTTAATTAGTTGAGGAGATTGACGAAGGGGCTCATTTTGTGAATTTTGAATTATCACAGAAATCGGGTGTCTTTCAACATGATGTTCCTGTAAATGCCACACTTTCAAATTGGTATTGAAAGAAAGACTGTTGTAATTCTGTGGAAGCATTTTTCATTAATAAGGTTGGGGTTGAAAATGGAAAAAAAAAAAAAAATGTAATGTACCTAAAAAGCTTTGTAAAAGGATGGCATTTAACAGAACTAGGAGATATAGTAAAGAGACAATTGTGGGGAATTTCCTGCCAGGCTATGGAGTCAAAGAATTATTTCAGTCCTATAAGGAGGTAGTGACTTCGACGATACGGGCACCATGTTATGAATTTGTTGAATTTTTCATGTTAACCAAAATCAGTGTCTTTAAAAATATTTCTTTTATTTTGTTTTCATAAAAGCATAGAAATTGTTATTCATTTGTTTAAACACATCTGATGTATATCATGTTCACAAGCATTTTTCATTTACTTTGATACAAAACCTGCACCTTCGACGATGTTGTCGCTGTCTCAAGGCAATTTACAGTGCCCGAAAAGCGAAGCTTACTCGAAGAGATCGTGATTAAACTTTTTCTCTCTAGGGATCCTCGCGAAATAGATACTGACTAGGGGGAATTTTGCTGAATCCATGAGTCAAAGAATTATTTCAAAGCTGCTTGAGTATGAGGAGGACCTTCGACGACAAGCATCAAGGTGCTAGTGAATTTGTTGGAATTTCTGCTGATTATATATTTTTTTATCTGATTTTCTCATTAAATTATTTTTTAGATGGATTATCCTATTAGGAATTTTTTAATTTGTTTTGATTTGAAATGAAATTTTATTTTACTTTTTACTTGTACTTTCTGAAAAGGACAGATTTTTTATTTATATAAGACTTACAGCAAAACGCATGTTTGAAAAAGAAAAAAGTTTTATTGCTTATTTTGAAAATTAGGAAAATTATGATTTTGGACAAATAACACTGTTCAATTCAAAGTTCAATAGTATTGTCATAATCTGGAACCAAGAAGATAAAATTGAGTCTTCAGTTTAGTTTTTCAATTCAACAAAAAAGTAAAAGAATTAAACCACACAAAGCTGTCCTTGTGCTGTGAATGAATACTGTCCAAAGATACGCCATTTTTCAAGGTATTTTAATGTTTCAAAATTTCCCTAAGACTTATACCATTAAATACTGTATTTCACACATAATAGATCATCTTCTGACCCTATCCCTTTTCCAGTAAGGACCTCTTAATTTAAAATTTTCATTTCAATTGAGAAATCGTATATTTACCAAGGACATGTATATATTTTTAATATTTTCAACAAAACAATACAGAACAAAAGCAAAATACAAAGTAAATTGAAATTTTTATGAAATATTTATTCTCTAAAATAGGAATAAAATAATAAAAGTTTGGCTTGTAGAAAAGTTTGACTTTTCATTAATAGGGGAATCTAGAGTGTTTTACATTTTTGAAATTAATAAAAGTTATAGATTAATTATTTTACATTATTCGGACTATTGTCCATGAGTCGCCATATTATTACACCCGTTTTAATATTTATAATATAGTGACAAAGATGACGATAATCTGAATAATGTTAATAATTTGTTGAATTTTCATCTCAGAAATAGACAGATATTTTGACCACTGCTAGAAGAGCTCTTTTCATTAGGGTCAATGACCTTATATAATTATAATTATATAATTAACTATATAATAAAATATATTAGATATACAAAAGGAAGGAAGAGAGAGGAGAAAGTTTCTTTTTGAAAGCATGCTGCTACTATATATCTTCTCTACAACTAATCATCTGTGTCGGGGACTAAATTCACTACACAGTGAATTCAGTTGGCTTCGAAGAAATCATCATAAGCTTTTCCTCTTCAAGGAAGATTGAATCTGGATATCAGTTATTCTTTCTGTACAAAATCTTTTCTGGTTATTTGATTTTCGTCGAGTTTTTTCATTTTGTCTCTGAATAAATTTCGACGACATAAGTCTCAGATTCCACTGTTTTATAAAATTTTTTCCAGAGTGAAAATATGCAGAATCTTTAAATTAACCTTGTTTGTGGATGAAATAAGAAATAAAGTTGGTGTAATAAAATTTATAAAGAATTTCACAAGCATTTTCATTTGTTTTGAGGTGTTAAACTGCACTTCTGATGATGTTACTGGTAAGTCGCTGCCAAGTAGAATTTATACAGTGTCTGAAAAGCGGTTTGCTCAAAGAGATCGCATTTCATCTTTTTCCTCTAGGGGATCCTCAAGAAAGATAGATTGTGGATTGTTTCCTTTGGAATCCATGATTCAAAGAATTATTTCAGTCGCTTGAGTATGGAGGGGAGGACCTCCACGATACGGGGCATCATGTTAGTGAATTTGTTGAAATTTTCATGGACCAAAACTGGGTGTCTTTTCACAATTCACCGTTTTATACATTTTTTCCAGTAAATGGAATTCTTCAAAATTGGTATTAACTTGTGTGGAAATCGCTCGCTCTGTACATGTTCACAAGCATTTTTCATTTGCTTTGATACAGCAACCTGCACCTTCGACGATGTCGTTGCTGTCACCGTTGGCAATTTACGTGTCTCTGAAAAGCGGTTTGCTTTGAAGAGATCGCATTTCAACTTTTTTTCCTCTCTAGGGATCCCTCATGAAATAGATATCAGATTGTGGGAATTTCCTGCTGAATCCATGAGTCAAAGAATTATTTCAGTCGCTTGTGTATGGAGGGAGGACCTTCGACGATACGGGGCATCATGTTAGTGAATTTGTTGAATTTTCATGTGGACCAAAACTGGGTGTCTTCACAATTCACTGCTTTATACATTTTTTCCAGTAAATGGAATCTCTTCAAAATTGGTATTAACTTGTGTGAAATCGCTCGCTCATGTACATGTCACAAGCATTTTTCATTTGCTTTGATACAGCAACCTGCACCTTCGACGATGTCGCTGCTGTCACCGTTGGCAAATTTACGGTGTCTGAAAAGCTATTTGCTCGAAGAGATCGCATTTCAACTTTTTCCTCTCTAGGGGATCCCTCATGAAATAGATATCAGATTGTGGGGAATTTCCTGTTGAATCCATGAGTCAAAGAATTATTTCAGTCGTTTGAGTATGGAGGGAGGACCTTCGACGACACGGGGCATCATGTTAGTGAATTTGTTGGAATTTTCATGTGGACCAAAACTGGGTGTCTTTCACAATTCACTGCTTTATACATTTTTTCCAGTAAATGGAATCTCTTCAAAATTGGTATTAACTTGTATGAAATCGCTCGCTCTGTACATGTCTACAAGCATTTTTCATTTGCTTTCGATACAGCAACCTGCACCTTCGACGATGTCGCTGCTGTCACCATTGGCAATTTACGGTGTCTGAAAAGCTGTTTGCTCGAAGAGATCGCATTTCAACTTTTTCCTCTCTAGGGGATCCTCATGAAATAGATATCAGATTGTGGGGAATTTCCTGCTGAATCCATGAGTCAAAGAATTATTTCAGTCGCTTGTGTATGGAGGGAGTGACCTTCGACGATACGGGGCATCATGTTAGTGAATTTGTTGGAATTTTCATGTGGACCAAAACTGTGTCTTTTCAATTCACTGCTTTATACATTTTTTCCAGTAAATGGAATCTCTTCAAAATTGGTATTAACTTGTGTGAAATTGCTCGCTCTGTACATGTTTACAAGCATTTTTCATTTGCTTTGATACAGCAACCTGCACCTTCGACGATGTCGCTGCTGTCACCGTTATAATTTACGTGTCTGAAAAGCGGTTTGCTCGAAGAGATCGCATTTCAACTTTTTTCTCTCTAGGGGATCCTCATGAAATAGATATCAGATTGTGGGGAATTTCCGCTGAATCCATGAGTCAAAGAATTATTTCAGTCGCTTGAGTATGGAGGGATTGACCTTCGACGATACGGGGCATCATGTTAGTGAATTTGTTGGAATTTTCATGTGGACCAAAACTGGGTGTCTTTCACACCACTGCTTTATACATTTTTTCCAGTAAATGGAATCTCTTCAAAATTGGTATTAACTTGTGTGAAATCGCTCGCTCTGTACATGTCTCACAAGCATTTTTCATTTGCTTTGATACAGCAACCCGCACCTTTGACGATGTCGCTGCTGTCACCGCTGGCAATTTACGGTGTCTGAAAAGCGGTTTGTTCGAAGAGATCGCATTTCAACTTTTTTCCTCTCTAGGGGATCCTCATGAAATAGATATCAGATTGTGGGGAATTTCCCGAATCCATGAGTCAAAGAATTATTTCAGTCGCTTGTGTATGGAGGGAGGACCTTCGACGATACGGGCACCGTTATTGAATTTGTTGGAATTTTCATGGGACCAAAACTGGGTGTCTTTCACAATTCACTGCTTTATACATTTTTTTCCAGTAAATGGAATCTTCAAAATTGGTATTAACTTGTGTGAAATCGCTCACTCTGTACATGTTCATACAAGCATTTTCATTTGCTTTGATACAGCAACCTGCACCTTCGACGATGTCGCTGCTGTCACCGTTGGCAATTTACGGTGTCTGAAAAGCGGTTTGCTCAAGAGATCGCATTTCAACTTTTTCCTCTAGGGGATCCTCATGAAATAGATATCAGATTGTGGGGAATTTCCTGCTGAATCCATGAGTCAAAGAATTATTTCAGTCGCTTGTGTATGGAGGAGGACCTTTCGATACGGGGCATCATGTTAGTGAATTTGTTGAATTTTCATGTGACCAAAACTGGGTGTCTTTCACAATTCACTGCTTTATACATTTTTTCCAGTAAATGGAATCTCTTCAAAATTGGTATTAACTTGTGTGAAATCGCTCGCTCTGTACATGTCTACAAGCATTTTTCATTTGCTTTGATACAGCAACCTGCACCTTCGACGATGTCGCTGCTGTCACCGTTGGCAATTTACGGTGTCTGAAAAGCGGTTTGCTCGAAGAGATCGCATTTCAACTTTTTCCTCTAGGGATCCTCATGAAATAGATATCAGATTGTGGGGAATTTCCTGCTGAATCCATGAGTCAAAGAATTATTTCAGTCGCTTGAGTATGGAGGGAGGACCTTCGACGATACGGGGCATCATGTTAGTGAATTTGTTGGAATTTTCATGGACCAAAAACTGGGTGTCTTTCACAATTCACTGCTTTATACATTTTTTCCAGTAAATGGAATCTCTTCAAAATTGGTATTAACTTCTGTGAAATCGCTCGCTCTGTACATGTCTACAAGCATTTTTCATTTGCTTTGATACGGCAACCTGCACCTTCGACGATGTCGCTGCTGTCACCGTTGGCAATTTACGGTGTCTGAAAAGCGGTTTGCTCGAAGAGATCGCATTTTTACTTTTTTCCTCTAGGGGATCCTCATGAAATAGATATCAGATTGTGGGAATTTCCTGCTGAATCCATGAGTCAAAGAATTATTTCAGTCGCTTGTGTATGGAGGAGGACCTTCGACGATACGGGGCATCATGTTAGTGAATTTGTTGAATTTTCATGTGGACCAAAACTGGGTGTCTTTCACAATTCACTGCTTTATACATTTTTTTCCAGTAAATGGAATCTCTTCAAAATTGGTATTAACTTGTGAAATCGCTCGCTCTGTACATGTTCACAAGCATTTTTTTCATTTGCTTTGATACAGCAACCTGCACCTTCGACGATGTCGCTGTGTCACCGTTGGCAATTTACGGTGTCTGAAAAGCGGTTTGCTCGAAGAGATCGCATTTCAACTTTTTCTCTAGGGGATCCTCATGAAATAGATATCAGATTGTGGGGAATTTCCGCTGAATCCATGAGTCAAAGAATTATTTCAGTCGCTTGAGTATGGAGGAGGACCTTCGACGATACGGGGCATCATGTTATTGAATTTGTTGAATTTCATGTGGACCAAAACTGCGTGTTTCACAATTCACTGCTTTATACATTTTTTCCAGTAAATGGAATCTCTTCAAATTGGTATTAACTTGTGAAATCGCTCGCTCTGTACATGTTCACAAGCATTTTTCATTTGCTTTGATACAGCAACCTGCACCTTCGACGATGTCGCTGCTGTCACCGCTTGGTAATTTACGGTGTCTGAAAAGCGGTTTGTCTGAAGAGATCGTATTTCAACTTTTTTCCTCTCTAGGGATCCTCATGAAATAGATATCAGATTGTGGGGAATTTCCTGCTGAATCCATGAGTCAAAGAATTATTTCAGTCGCTTGTGTATGGAGGAGGACCTTTCGACGATACGGGGCATCATGTTAGTGAATTTGTTGGAATTTTCATGTGGACCAAAACTGGGTGTCTTTCACAATTCACTGCTTTATACATTTTTTCCAGTAAATGGAATCTCTTCAAATTGGTATTAACTTGTGTGAAATCGCTCACTCTGTACATGTTCACAAGCATTTTTCATTTGCTTTGATACAGCAACCTGCACCTTCGACGATGTCGCTGCTGTCACCGCTGGTAATTTACGGTGTCTGAAAAGCGGTTTGCTCGAAGAGATCGCATTTCAACTTTTTCCTCTAGGGATCCTCATGAAATAGATATCAGATTGTGGGAATTTCCTGCTGAATCCATGAGTCAAAGAATTATTTCAGTCGCTTGAGTATGGAGGGAGTGACCTTCGACGATACGGGGCATCATGTTATTGAATTTGTTGAATTTTCATGTAGACCAAAACTGTGTCTTTCACAATTCACTGCTTTATACATTTTTTCCAGTAAATGGAATCTCTTCAAAATTGGTATTAACTTGTGTGAAATCGCTCGCCTGTACATGTTCACAAGCATTTTTCATTTGCTTTGATACAGCAACCTGCACCTTCGACGATGTCGTGCTGTCACCGCTTGGCAATTTACGGTGTCTGAAAAGCGGTTTGCTCGAAGAGATCGCATTTCAACTTTTTCCTCTCTAGGGGATCCTCATGAAATAGATATCAGATTGTGGGGAATTTCCTGCTGAATCCATGAGTCAAAGAATTATTTCAGTCGCTTGTGTATGGAAGGAGTGACCTTCGACGATACGGGGCATCATGTTAGTGAATTTGTTGGAATTTTCATGTGGACCAAAACTGGGTGTCTTTCACAATTCACTGCTTTATACATTTTTTCCAGTAAATGGAATCTCTTCAAAATTGGTATTAACTTGTGTGAAATCGCTCGCTCTGTACATGTCTACAAGCATTTTTCATTTGCTTTGATACAGCAACCTGCACCTTCGACGATGTCGCTGCTGTCACCGTTGGCAATTTACGGTGTCTGAAAAGCGGTTTGCTCGAAGAGATCGTATTTCAACTTTTTCCTCTCTAGGGGATCCTCATGAAATAGATATCAGATTGTGGGGAATTTCCTGCTGAATCCATGAGTCAAAGAATTATTTCAGTCGCTTGAGTATGGAGGGAGTGACCTTCGACGATACGGGGCATCATGTTAGTGAATTTGTTGGAATTTTCATGTGACCAAAACTGCGTCTTTCACAATTCACTGCTTTATACATTTTTCCAGTAAATGGAATTTCTTCAAAATTGGTATTAACTTGTATGAAATCGCTCACTCTGTACATGTCTACAAGCATTTTTCATTTGCTTTGATACAGCAACCTGCACCTTTGACGATGTCGCTGCTGTCACTGTTGGCAATTTACGGTGTCTGAAAAGCGGTTTGCCTGAAGAGATCGCATTTCAACTTTTTCCTCTAGGGATCCTCATGAAATAGATATCAGATTGTGGGGAATTTCCTGCTGAATCCATGAGTCAAAGAATTATTTCAGTCGCTTGAGTATGGAGGAGTGACCTTTTCGACGATATGGGGGCACCGTGTTATTGAATTTGTTGAATTTTCATGTGGACCAAAACTGCGTCTTTTCACAATTCACTGCTTTTATACATTTTTCCAGTAAATGGAATCTCTTCAAATTGGTATTAACTTGTGAAATCGTTCGCTGTACATGTTCACAAGCATTTTTCATTTGCTTTGATATAGTTAAATTGCACCTTCGACGATGTCGCTGCTGTCACCGTTGGCAATTTACGGTGTCTGAAAAGCGTTTGCTCGAAGAGATCGTATTTCAACTTTTTCCTCTCTAGGGGATCCTCATGAAATAGATATCAGATTGTGGGAATTTCCTGCTGAATCCATGAGTCAAAGAATTATTTCAGTCGCTTGAGTATGGAGGGAGGACCTTCGACGATACGGGGCATCGTGTTAGGAATTTGTTGAATTTTCATGTGGACCAAAACTGCGTGTCTTTTCACAATTCACTGCTTTTACATTTTTTCCAGTAAATGGAATCTCTTCAAAATTGGTATTAACTTGTGTGAAATCGCTCGCCTGTACATGTCTACAATTTTTTTCATTTGCTTTGATACAGCAACCTGCACCTTCGACGATGTCGCTGTGTCACCGTTGGCAATTTACGGTGTCTGAAAAGCGGTTTGCTCGAAGAGATCGAATTTCAACTTTTTTTCCTCTAGGGGATCCTCATGAAATAGATATCAGATTGTGGGGAATTTCCTGCTGAATCCATGAGTCAAAGAATTATTTCAGTCGCTTGTGTATGGAGGAGGACCTTCGACGATACGGGGCATCATGTTAGTGAATTTGTTGGAATTTTCATGTGGACCAAAACTGGTGTGTTTTCATAATTCACTGTTTTATACATTTTTTCCAGTAAATGGAATCTCTTCAAAATTGGTATTAACTTGTGTGAAATCGCTCACTTCTGTACATGTTCACAAGCATTTTTCATTTGCTTTGATAGCAAACCTGCACCTTCGATTTGATGTCGCTGCTGTCACCGTTGGTAATTTACGGTGTCTGAAAAGCGTTTGCTCGAAGAGATCGTATTTCAACTTTTTCCTCTAGGGGATCCTCACGAAATAGATATCAGATTGTGGGAATTTCCGCTGAATCCATGAGTCAAAGAATTATTTAATCGCTTGAGTATGGAGGGAGTGACCTTCGACGATAGGGCATCATGTTAGTGAATTTGGTGGAATTTTTCATGTGGACCAAAAATGCATAAGTCTTTCACAATTCACTGCTTTATACATTTTTTCCAGTAAATGGAATCTTCAAAATTGGTATTAACTTCTGTGGAAATCGTTCGCTCTGTACACATGTCTACAAGCATTTTCATTTGCTTTGATACGTTAACCTGCACCTTCGACGATGTCGCTGCTGTCACCGTTGGCAATTTACGGTGTCTGAAAGCTATTTGGCTCAAGAGATCGTATCAACTTTTTCTCTCTAGGGGATCCTCGCGAAATAGGATATCAGATTGTGGGGAATTTCTGCTGAATCCAAGCGATTCAAAGAATTATTTGTCAGTTTGAGTATGGAGGAATGACCTTCGACGATACGGGGGCACTTCATGTTAGTGAATTTCCATAAATCTTTATGTGACCAAACTGTGTCTTTCTACACCACTGCTTTTATGCATTTTTCTTCCAGTAAATGGAATCTCTTCAAAATTGGTATTAATTTGTATGAAATCTCGCTCTGTACATGTCTACAAGCATTTTTCATTTGCTTTTGATACAGCAACCTGCACCTTCGACGATGTCGCTGATGTCACTGCTGGCATTTACGTGTCTGAAAAGCAGTTTGTTCAAGAGATCGCATTTCAACTTTTTCCTCTCTAGGGATCCTTTGAAATAGATATCAGATTGGGGAATTTCCTGCTGAATCCATGGAGTCAAAGAATATTTCAGTCGCTTGTATGTAGGAGACCTTCGATGACATAAAGTATCATGTTAGGGAATTTGTTGGAATTTTCATGTGGACCCAAACTGGGGTGTCTTTCACCACTGCTTATACATTTTTTTTCTTTCCAGTAAATGAATCTCTCTTCAAAATTGGTATTAACTTGTTTGAAATCCTCGCTCTGTACATGTCTACAAGCATTTTTCATTTGCTTTGATACAGCAACCTGCACCTTCGACGATGTCTGCTGTCACTGTTGGCAATTTGCAGTGTCTGAAAGCTAT
>CAHIKZ030004689.1:0-23421 GCA_903632075.3 Acanthosepion pharaonis | reverse complement strand
AGTTTATTGAACATTTTTCATTTAAAGTTAATATTTTTTTTCTAGGAATTTTTATTCATAAAAGCAAATGCATTAATGATAAAATTTAATTTTTTTTTGCGTAATCTGTATTTCTGTTTCAACAGGTAATTTTTATCATCAAAGTTCATATACCATAACTTTTTACTCAAGGGTTAATGAAAAATAAAAAAAGAATAGAGGTCTAAGCAAGGCAATATGTGCCAACTGAAAAATACATAATTTTACTTGAATTAAAGAAATAATTTTTGGTTTTTCTCATTTTAGAAATGTTGCAAAAACCATTTCAAATTTAATTTTAATGTTTTATGCCTGATTTTTAATAGACTTTTCCTTTTGATTTTTTTTTTTTTTTACACTGCAAAATTTTTTGAAAATTCTGTTATTTGTTACAAAGTAAATATTTTTAAACTACAAAATTAATGAAAGTCATTAAGAATGTTATTCAGCTTCAAAAAATTCTGAAATTCAAACATTTTGAGTTTGGCTTTGAGTTATGTCTCTTCATTGTACCATGAATAAACCTGTAGTATAGAACATTCTTTCCAAAACTTAGTCTGACACAAGGCTGCAGTAATGGAGCCCCCAGTGAAGTAAATTTGACAAATATTCTTTTAGAAGGCTTATGAGTAATTGACAGATATTGTAAATATTTTCAAAGCTAATTTGGTTACATATTTGGGTAAGGTTCACAAAACATGAAAATTTTAATTGGAAAAGATTTTATTCTAAATATTGACTAAACTTGTTCTGGCACAAGGCTGATACAGTCGGATCCTCAATAAATATGAAATTCCCAATCATAAAATAACTGGTCATTGAGTTTGTTAGCCACTGGACCATGGTAGACAACTATGCAGATGTTGTTCAAATTGAAAACAAAATTATGTAAAAATAACTTTGTTTTCAATCTTATGGAGATGGTTTTCTTTAATTTTAGAATTAATGTCTGCAAAGATTGGTTGATTTTAAAAATAAAGTTATTTATAATAGATTTATAAGCTTTCATTGGGAAACTTCTGTTCAATTGAAGAACTTAAATTGATATGATCATTTTTTTCTTCAATTTAGGAAGTCCACACATCTGAATTAGTCCTTTTGGATATTAGGGTCATGTTAATATTTGTATTTGGTCAGTTAAAAGGTTTTTGGTAGCATTAATAGAATTTAGTTTTAATTGAGTGAAAAAGATTACTTATGAATGGATTGTGACAAGTGTGATCATGTGTATATTTCTTTTGTCTGAATTGATTTTTTTTTTTTTTTTTTTTTTTTTTTTTTTTTAAACTTAAAAAAGAAATTTTTACTTTGTGACCTGAACAGACTTTTCTGGCAACCCAATACATGTAACCCTGAGTATTATACAACCTTTAATCTTTGTGATGAAAAGTTGGATAAACATTTAACCTTCATGCTGAATGTTAGACAATTTCTCAGTCTGTTGTGAATCCTGATAAAACTACAGAATTAAACATATAGCATTATATTTGGATAGGCCACCTCAAATCACCATGGTATTTGAACCAGTGTTGGCAGTTTTTTGATTGTAGGTGTTTATTCTTTAATGATAAGACCTGGAAAAATAATTGTTTTGCAAGGGTCACTCCAAAAATAAGCTTCCAATTTTATCTTGGCCCATGAAATTAGAAGAGGATGTTGAAAGTATGTCCATAGAGAGAGAAATTTTTCACTTGTAAACCATGTTTTTATTTAACCCAGTTTCATAATAATTTGAAGGTGAAAATTTGTTTTATATAACAGTGTGACTGTTATATAATGTGGAAATAAGGAACATTACTTTTGCAGTATCATTTCTAACATGTAAATATAAAACATCAATATGAGACAATGTAGAAATGTTCTATAATTTGACACATCACTTTTTTTATTTAGGTGTTGAAAACTTTTCAGACAAATGTGTGTAGGATATATATGTGCACATCTGTGCCTACAATTTACAGTGGAAGAGTCTTCAGTATTAGAGATAGAGCATTTATAGACATTGTGGACCAATGTCTGAAGATTGAATTTAGACATCAAATTGACAGTACCATGCAATGTTGATTTCTATATCTACAGATAGTCTCTCGCTATGCATATATGAGGGTTATTTTTGTGAGCACATACTCGAGATAATAAGGGAAAGAATGTCATTATATAAGTGTATATTTTGTATCTACATATAGTTGCTGATATGTGTCCACATGGTGAAGGAAGGGATGTCTGTTTTCAATGTAGCAAGGATGGTTCAACCATCTAAAGTTGCCAGATTGTCATGCAAATGTTTTATTTCATCTCTGTGTATGTTACAATGACCGCAACATCAGAAATTGAAAAATTAATTTATCTATTGATTTTGGTTAATTTTCCATCTGTTCATATACACATCTATAGATAAGCTTTGAAAAGGCTGCTTACTTCTCCCTGGATTACAGCCTTATATCATGGTTGTGAAAGCTTTCTGATTGGTTAGTTAACTATAGCTTTGTTTGTCTCCTGATTTTTATTATACATATATTTTTAGAGATGGTGAAATTTTGCTTTTATTTTTTTTTGTTTATTTATCAGTCATCTCACACACACACATACACACAATTCAAATCTTTCAGAAACGAGTTCTGCCTATTTTTACATCCTTAAATTTTTCATCTGTGGAATGATAATAATATTAAATAACTTTAATAATTTCTCTACTTCACATATATTCAAATTAGATAAAAATAATGTAAATGAAAATTTAAGCAAAAAATACAGTATATTGTTTAAAATATTTCAGCTTTTATTTTTTGTTTGACAAGGTATGCTAATCTAAGAAAACAGCTGATTTGTTAAAATCAAGAAATAAAAGATGTAAATTTACAACTGAGAAACTGGTTTTTGAATTCCCATTTTAAAATTTACTTGGAAAATACAGTATTATTTATATTATATATATATATATATATATATATATATATTTTAATTTATATATTTTTTTTAAAAACAGACCACTTTAATTATTTAAATTATTTGCTCAAAAAAACAGACCACTTTAATTATTTAAATTATTTGCTCAAATAAAAACAGACCAAATTATTTAAATTATGACCACTTTAAATTTATTTTTGCTCAAATAAAAACAGACCAAATTATTTAAATTATTTGCTCAAATAAAAACAGACCACTTTAATTATTTAAATTATTTGCTCAAAAATAAAACAGACCACTTTAATTATTTAAATTATTTGCTCAAATAAAAACAGACCACTTTAATTATTTAAATTATTTGCTCAAATAAAAATAGACCACTTTAATTATTTAAATTATTTGCTCAAATAAAACAGACCACTTTAATTATTTAAATTATTTGCTCAAATAAAAACAGACCACTTTAATTATTTAAATTATTTGCTCAAATAAAAACAGACCACTTTAATTATTTAAATTATTTGCTCAAATAAAAACAGACCACTTTAATTATTTAAATTATTTGCTCAAATAAAAACAGACCACTTTAATTATTTAAATTATTTAAATTAATTATTTAAATTATTTGCAAATAAAAACAGACCACTTTAATTATTTAAATTATTTGCTCAAATAAAAACAGACCACTTTAATTATTTAAATTATTTGCTCAAATAAAAACAGACCACTTTAATTAAAATTATTTGCTCAAATTTTAATTATTTAAATTATTTGCTCAAATAAAAACAGACCACTTTAATTATTTAAATTATTTGCTCCTTAGGTTTACCCATACGGATTACCTAGTTTTTCATAAACTCTATATATATATAAGGTTCTGGATTTTCATTTTAATGTTTTAAACTGTGAGTAGTTATATTATTTGGAAATGACATTGCTTTATCTTAAAAGCTATCAATGTAAAATGTACGACATGTATAATTTGACAAGTTTTGAGTGAGAATAAAATTTTGTATTAAAAATTTGTGTATGATGCTGGCATTAATTTTTTTTCAAAAAGAAATTCTCAAGCAACTATCTTGTCCTTAAATTTTTAGGAAGAAGCACCAATGTTTTAACAGTTCAATTTCTGTAAAATACCAACAAAAATAAGTAGTAAAATACGTCATCTTTTAATTTAAGTATATTTTGTATTTAGAAATCTCAGCTTTTTGATTCATATACAGTTTATATTGAGAAAGAAACTCATGAAAAATCTTTAAAGTGATTGCACAAGAGAGAAAGTTCTGTAAAAGTCACTTTTTTAAATTTAGTAGAAAACTTCACTTAGCTACTTGTGTGAAGTCCAAACTCTGACTGCAATTAATTAAGCTTTATTTCAAATTAAAGAACCTGATTCATTAGAAAGTCTGACTGTGGCCAGTGTCACCTCCTGGCAAAACAAAAATAAGTGTGCATAAAATTATGATTCGCATCTAATGAGGACACAGATGAACACAGATTGGTCTCAACCAGGAGGTCAAGATTAACAATCTTTCTTGAATTAAGTTTTTCAAGTAGAATATCAGTGTGATTTTAAAAAAAAAAAATGAAACAAACTAAAACTTAGGTTAGTCACAAACTAATTAAAACTTTTACCAAAGACTACATTTGGTTAATGGTTGAAATCCACATCTTGTAAAAATTTTTTGATATCTAAAAAACCAAAAACAAAAAGCTCCTCCACTCAAAATTCAAACTGAAGCATCAAAATAGTAAATTCTTCAGAAATTGTGTTTTTCTCTGTCTCATTTTTTTTTTTCTCTTTTTTTCATTCGACTTCTTCCAGACAGGAAATGAGCATTAAATAGTTATTTAGCATTTAAATAAATTTTGATGATTCAGGAAACATCAACATCACTTATCTAATGAGAATCCTTGATTAAGGATGTGCAGGTAGGGTAAAGGATAACATCTCAAAATGAGAAATAGAAGAGCTGGGATTGAGTTTGTGTTGATTTTAAATTCACTTAAGCACAAATACCTTTAGGAAAGGTATGAATTCTTCTCTTCTGGCTATGGGTCAAATAGGACAGCCATGGTTGGCAACCAGTCTAAAAGAATGACAATACTGAATTCAAAGCTAATAATTGTTCATATTGCTGACCCTCAGCAATGAGTATGGGAAGAAGCAAAGCAAAAAAAAAAATTTTGCTAGATTTTTTACATGTTCAAAATTAATTTTTGATCTTTATTTTTAGTTGACTGGTGTGTGTGTATATATATATATATATATACACACACACACACACACATGTAGTGTTTTAATCAGTTCATCCCAAGCAAGGTGATAATACCACTAAGACACAGTTATTGGGAAGAAAAAATTCAGAGTTTAGGTGGAAACAGAAGTATTTAGTTGATGTAGACTTAAGAAGAAACCAGAAATGAGGAATAAATCTTTATTTTACTCATGATTCACACACACTGATGGCATTCTACTAGTTTGCATGAACTGATTCTTAAAATTATAAAAGCTTACTGAACTGGTTGGATTATCTGAAAATAATCTCATATATTAATAGTCGATGGTCTAGGTAAAATGCTAGAGATGCTATGCTTACACCTAGTGAAACTCTAATAAACACATGTCCTGTACTGTTTTGAAATTAAAAATGTGGCAAATCTTTTAGTCATAAATTTGATAAGTCTTCCATTGGATCTTTGGGACTGCAGTGATTCAGCTCGAATGTGGCTACGAAACCATAACACAGCTGATGACACAAGAGTCAAAAAAGCATCAGACTTCTGAACAGAAATATGATGAGAAGAGAATTTCAATCTGGAAATATTTTAATAAATATTTTCTATTAAATTATAAAAATAGTTTAATTCTTTTTGAGACTATAAAGTGATTTGTTTCCATTCTCAGATTGAAAAGAAAATAAGCAGAATAGGTTACTAAATTTTACCTACCTTTTATAGATCTAGTTCCTGGAAATTTAGGATGCCACAATTTTTATATATATATATATATATATATAAATAAATAAAATAATAATTAATTTTTAGTGTCTAGTACAAATATATTTTTTATTTTGTGGAATGTATAAATTCTCTTCTCTTTCCCAAAACTTAGAGGTGTATCATCGGATGTATTCAAATATTTATAAATCCATTCTTGCGCTATTTATCAAAGCTACTTGCAAATATGTTCAAAATTTGAATCCTTTCTGGCCACTCTTATAAAAGCTACTCCTAGACACATTCAAAGTTTAAATCCTTTCTTTTTCTCTAATTGCTAAATTGAACTTAATGGTCTTGTAAAAAGACTTATATTTAGTAATATATTAATAAAGTTACGTAATTTGAGGATTTGGGACCCACCAACATCACTTATTTTACTTGATCAAAGTCATGGCCTAAGTAAATGTGTGTAGTTTAATGGATATGGGAACATTGTCTAAACAAATTAAAAACAACATTTAAATTATTTTCAAATAGACTTTGACGTTCAATGTCATGTTTATCAACTGTAGAGATACATAAAACTGTACAAGAAAGTTTCATTACTTGGTGCCACATCCTTCTGAGAGGATGCTTCCCCAATCATTACAATCTTAACCTCCCCATGTCTGGGGTCATCATCTTTCCTATATATCCTCATAAACTAGACTTAACTCCTCTTCATGTTCATGCAACAACCACTTTTAGTAACCCTCTATCTTGAGTATCTCTTAAGCCTTGTATTGAGTGAACAATTAGTAATAAAGAAAAAGGGCCACTCCTAACTGTAAAACATTGATTAGTTATCAAAATAATTGCACTCAACATAAACAGATCATTTTTGTGAGCTGTTTTAAATATCAAATAATTTGTTACATAACATTTTAATAATACCAATGTATGTCACAATTAACATACATCAAATACAGCACAAGTTAAAATTTACCATTGATAGTACCAAATATAAGGATAACAGCAAATGAAAAGAGTGAATGTAATGTAAATGAGGTGTAGAGGCAAGTGAGGTTGGTTCTTTTGTTTTCATTTTTGTTTCCACCACTTGATAATGCCACTGTTAGCCTCATTTTGAACAGAAAAGTTTCTGCCATTTTTTTCTTCTAAGTTTCAGTCGCCTGTGCATGAAAACTTTGGCACCCTTGCAAGTAACTTCATTTTTGTGAACGTGTGTTAACTGTATGATGTAATGTGCAGTTGATGATGGTGCAATTTTTTTTATAAGTACCTATAAACAATATATCTACATTTCCAGTAGTTTTTGTAAGAGCCTTTTCTCGGAATACAAAACTGGCTGCTTGGTGCATTTTAATTCGAGCTATTCTGTATACTGTAACAATCTGCCCCACAAATTGTATCCACTTAACCTGGTAAAAACTATTAAGAATAGTATTGAAACAGTTGCAGAAGTTAAATGCATGCATTGTAGATCAAGAGCAATGGTGGATCAGTAGATTTTATTCGTATCTAATAGATGAGGCTGGGGTACTTTGATGTGGTGTAATGATTAACAAGCTTGTCTTGCTAATCAATTACGACTGAGCAGTGTTTGATTTTTCACTAGATGCTCCACATTTTCAGCCTTGTGCCACATCTAAGCTATACTTAGAAAATCACTATAATAGATGAGGTGGTGATAAATATCTTATTTTGAAAGAGGCTTCTTTGATAAAGTTTAAATATTTTTGTTGATATTGGTTAATAGGTTTTATTGATTTATACGTCCGAAAAAAAAAAAAAAAAGTAATACACATATTTTAAAATTTCCATTTCGGCCCTAATAAAATGTAAATAATAATTCTTAATCCTGTATAATTGAGGCAGAGAAATGTAGCTTCAATATTATTTCACTGATATATGAATATCTAATATAAAGTGAAATCTAAAAAAATGTGCATTTATGAACACAGATGTCTGTTGGGCTAACCTACCCAATTTTTTAGTATCACAACAAAACAAATGCTACCCAAGTAAAAATTAACACAGTTTATTAGGAAAAAAAATTATAAAGGAATATTAATAATCAGCATTATAAATATTCATTTTACTCTTTAATTAATACATATTTCCAATACTTACAAAACCTACACTTAAATAATATTAAATATTATAACCTAGTATTAAGCATTCACTTCCAACATTCACCATACAATTATTTTTATTTTTTATGAATTATTTCACCCCACATAAGGCAATAATGCCATTAAGATGCCAGAGTTTACTGAGAGTGAAAGAGAATGAACAAACTTTAATGAGGAGAAAGGACAGTAAAAGAACAGGATTTAGGAAGATAAAAGATAGTAGTTGATGTTGCATATAAATTTTTGAAGATCGTAGGTGCCAAGGAAGCAAGAAACTGGAAGAGAGTTCCACAGGTAAGAAGTACAAGAAAAGAAACTATTAGAATAGAACTTATGAAAAATAAACACAATTTTTAATATACACTTAAATTGCATAAATATTCCAAGAATTAAACAGGTCATAAAATATATGCATGATGTCCACAAAACATAAAATTTTAAAAATGATAAATACACTAACACTATACACATAACACAACCAATGATGGTTAGCTCTTTGTACCAATCCAGAAAATACCATGCTCTATCTTTCTTTATAAGAGTCAGATAAGAACAAGAATGGAATATTGATCTTATATCTGGTCTAGAGATGTTCGGTTGTCTCTTTCCAGAAAACGTTGTGTGTCCTTGTAGCTGATTAATTAATTTCTACTCTCCATCCACTTTGCAAAAGGTGAAATGTCACAAGCCTTTTACTGTTCTATTGCTATTTTCAAGGAAAATGTTCTACTGATCTACAGTCCTTAGTTTCACCTGTTCAGGCCTTTACAGCTAACATCCCTCATACCATGTACATGTGGTTGAATTGTCCTCATTCCTTTCATGTTCCATGAGTAAGGAGTAAGTTCCATTCTGACATTCTTCTCAAGAGCTGCTGCTTTATGGAACACACTCCTGACAGGATGCTTCCCTAATCTCTACAATTGCAGGGTCAACTGTTATATATCCTTCTTTCTCCTTTCAGGACGTGGGCGATCATGGCTCTCCACCTCCCTCTATCCCTTGCAGCTCTCTACAAGTTCCTTCCCTCTGCTTTCTCCCCAGGACCATGTTCTGTCATTCACCTGCTCAAGCTCGCCAGGTATATCACTCACTGCTTTCCTTTGTTTCTCTTTCCTTCTATTTGACATGTAAGTATCAGATTATCCAGGCCCTCTTTCCCTCATTATGTGTCCCCAGGAACTTCAGCTGCCTCTTCCTGATGTTAAGTATAAGCCTCCTCCTTGTTTGCATCCTTTCTAAGACTTCATCATTGCTCACACACTCGGTCCATGATATCCTTAGCATTCTTCTGTAGAACCACATTTGCATCACCTCTAGTCTCTTCTTCATCTTTGAGGAAATCGTCCAATATTTGCTGTCATAAAGGAGGACAGATGTCACGTAACAACTCAGTAATCCTACATGTCCTTATAATCTGCATTTCTTAACTGCTCCTCTTATATTCATAAAACAACCTCATTTAGTGAATCTCTATCGTGAATGGCTTGTAAGTATTGTAGTCAATGAACAATCACATTGAACTTAAAAATTAACATATCCACTTTATTCCACTTTAAAAATTCTGACGAAGCTAAATAAATAGCAAAACATTGAAAATTTCTAAATATTTTCCTACTTAATCAAGAAATGAAAGCAAATGTCTTTTCACTTAATGACACTTAATTTTGTGCACCACAAAATTAGTGCGAAACATTCAGCATTCATTGACCAAAAGCAGTCAGTGCTATAGGTTTCTCAAGTTCTTTACGTTATTATCCCCTTTTCAATACTGAATGGGTGGGGAGGGTTCCTGTCTAACATTTTTTAAGTTAGTGTGGAACGTCAACATCTTGATTGATGTCATTATTTTTCTCTTTCAAAGACATTTCCTACAATCTTATTTTTTTTTTGGAAGACATCAGGTGATGTAGTTTCTGTTATTTGATTAATATATTTGTAAATTTACGAAAATCGACAAAGAACAGCCAATTTTGTGTTCAATTACCTTATCTCCTACACTAAATTGACTAACACACACAAATTATTTAAGGTGTTTATTAAATATTAATTCTCTGAATTTATAAAATGGATTCGGTCAATGTGATGTCATTACTTTCATTCCAATTCTAGACTATAGTCTCTATTTTATAAAAAGTTTATCATGAATTTTTTTTGTTTAAGAAGATTTGGTGTGAGAACGTTAATCTTTTAGAAGTATGTAAACAATCGGTTAGAAATTTGAGACCGGATTCAAAGGAAAAAAAAAAGAAGAAACAGTAAAGTGTTAAGGATGGGGTTTAGAGAGACAAAACGAGAAACATTGAAAATAAAATAGTAATTAAAATATAAAACAATAAGAGTATCTAATCAAATTAATTATAAGTCCTGACCTAACCTAACGATAAGAGTATCTATGTTTTTCTTCCAATAGAATTATGTGCTGCTAACAAACATTATCAGAATCCCAGTGTGCTCTAATTAACAGACAATAGATTTCATCGTAATGAAAAAACAGATATTTGATAGAATAAAATCCCTATATTTAATAAAAATGTAAACGTTCAATTTGATCGTGAACCCAAAGGACCGGATCACTTCAAAGATGCCCCATTAAGCCTGTGGCTAGCGTCACGATCACGACTCGGATGCTCGCTTTATAATCTTTTGCTAGATGGTCTTCAGTTTATGGCCTGCTGGATACTTGTATCTATACGAGGTCGAGGTATTCCTAAAAGTTCCTGTCCTGATTCACTTCCCAAAATCTAATTACTTTGATGTATCTCTTTTCATTGATTGATTTAGAAAATGCGACTACCGTCCTTTCATACATTATTCCACACTTCTTAAAGCAAATGTTGGAGGTTGACTAAAGGAATGACCCAAGCATCGTGTTGGCATGTTTCATTCATTGTTTATTTGGGGGTAGAGATCTGGTGATCATAGCGATAAAGCTTAATACTGAAATATTTGAAGAGCATGTTGAATACGATGAAGATTATATGGACAAGCTTAAAACCATATCACGTTGAAACACCAGTTCCCGTACGATCATCGAAGTTAAGCAACGCCGAGTCCGGTCAGTACAGTTTGAGTGTTAGAGATACCAGGTGCTGTAAATTTGGATGTGAAGGTGGTGTAATGGATAACAGGTCTCCATTTCCAATTCTATTCGTGTTCGTTATATTCACTTACACGTAAATACCATTCGTAAAGTTATGAATCCATTCGATTTGGGTCAATTAGTATCAGTAAATCATTATTAATCAGCAGATCATTATTATCTCCAAAGAATACATTTCCCGGTTTGAAATAAATAACTTGCAAAAGGTTGATAAGCTGTCGAAAATAAATCACCTAATTTATTCGGCTGGATCATCATCAGCCCACCTGTTTTTTTTTGTACAATATTCTGGTTGCGTATAACGCTTTCCATCGTTTCATCAACATTGTGAAAGAGTTTTAACGTTTTAACCAATACAACGACAACATTTGGTCCTGTGCATCCTGGAAGATATCGTTTCCTCGGTCAGCATCGTATACCAAAACCAATTATCATCCCTGCACCCGCTCGGAAGATCACGGGAGAGGTTCACGACAGTGTTGTGGCGAAATTGAAGAGATTCACAACAGCCCATCTTGACAACTCTGGATCCACATTTGTTCTGATCTATGCTGAGGACGCTGTGTGTTCTGCATCTGCTGCTCTTACACTGCGTCGTCAGTACTACATAGCCATCCAGAACCTGGTCTACGAGCATAGCGACGTTTATTTGATCATTTGTTTCTAACGCCGAAACGTCATCGATCTATCAAGACCTACATATACACTTCTCTAAAGGCTATAATCCAAAGCCCATAATCCAAAGCCTATAATCCAAAGCAAACAGCTTAAATCGTAAGAGGCATGTGTGCATTTGCTTTGGTTGCTATACTTTGCAATGAACTTTTTATCACAGTGAATCATCTCGACATATGGGTCACTGTGTAAAACTTACTGATATTAATCTAGTATAAGTGCTACTCCGTCACAAGATGGACAACGATTTAATCTTTAGTCGACAAGGTAAAACTACCAGCGTCATTTTGAGTGTTACAATTTAATTTTCTGACATTACATGTAAACTTTGCTTGGGTTAACAACAAATTTTTGTAAGGAAGATAAAATTCTATCATTAATCATTTAAACCATGTCTGAAGATCGCTGCATTTATTTATTATGAGAGTGGAAGAGAGATTTTAAATAGTAAATTTAAATAATAATAACAAATAGTACATGTAAAATTCTGATGATTAAATACTTTGTTCATGAAAATATTGCCTGTGGTCACAATAATAAAAAAAAACAATTCGATTACCGAAGTTAAGCAGGGTTTCGGAACACCCAAAGCTACTGTACACAACCTCCTACAACCCCAAATACGTTTAAGCTTTAAATAACTCACAAAAATTTGATAAACTGTAAAAAAAGAGATTCCATAATAAAATATTCAATCGTTTGTTATATTAATTTCTTAAACATTTTCCCTCTAATTCACACATGACGCAAGTAGAAAAAATGAATTTGTATGATTTTGTTATCCTGAGTATAATTGTCGAAATCACTAATTGGTCAATTTCATCCAGACGCCACTGCATCTTACGGCCAATGATAGGCACGTATGATAATCCAGATGAATGAATATTTTACAAGTCTAGAACCATCCCTAAGCTAAAAGGGACTTTTATATTAATATCATTCCTTTGTTCGCAAAGAAGGCTTTTTTATTATTTACTAGAAATAAATAAAATAAAAAACTTTCAAGATTTCATGTTACAAATACTTTTACGTTAGGATATTTGACTAGCGTGGAAATAAATAATAAACGGAGGGAAGAAATATAAAAGAAGCAATAAAAAAAGGAATTCATAAAGAGGGAAGAAATACGAATAAGTTATAAAGGCCGTTTTTCTATTGTGAATTGACAGACTGATAGGTTTTGTTGCAAGACGAGGGGATGTGTTTGGGGACATCGTCTCGGTCAGATATGATAGATGAGATGGATAAGGGTGAGTCTGAAAATGTTTATCGAACACTCAAGTGGGAGGGGAGGGGGAGAAAGTGCCAGCGGATGGGATACATTAGCGATATTAAATATTCAAATCGATAGAAATATGACGTGATCATTGGCAGATCGATAAAAACGTGGATAGCTGCAATGAAATATCCACTGTTTTTAAGGAAAACCTATTAGTAAAATACTCACACATTAAATTGTGATAGTTTATCTTTCTCTTTGTCTCTCATTATATATATATATATATATATATATATATATATATATATATACATACACATGCGTATACATATATATATATAGACATACATAAATATATATATATACATATATATACATGCATATACATATATATGCATATATATATACACATACATATACATTTACATGCATAAATATATATATATATATATATATGCATATTTATATATAAAATATATATATATAAATGCATATATATATATATATATATATATATATATAGTGAGAGAGAGAGAGAGAGAGAGAGAGAGAGAGAGAGAGAGAGAGAGAGGCGTAATACACGCTGTTAATAAATAAAATGGGGCGTCTATTTCAAATACGGAGGATCCACTATAATAACGGTTGAAGTAAAAAAAAGCCGGATTCAAAATAAATCCATTAATTCCTAGAATTTGCTTTTTTTTACGCCACGGATATGAAACTGAGTAGATAGAAATCTTTGAAGAGGAAGTGTCTTCCTAAAAAGGAAAAAAAAAAACCAAAACATCGTTTACTGCGTTGTTTCTCCGTAGTCGAGCAGTAAATCGCACTAGATTAAACAGTGATTTTCTGTAAGGGAGGGCGCAGGTTAAATCCCTGTCGCTAAGTGCATTTTCCTTTACTATACTTTCTCTAATACGCGGCCCCATAGTTTAATAAATAAAAATGAGACGTCTGTTTCAAATCGGAGGCATCCATTAAATGTTTGAAATAATGGAAATGTAGAATTAAAAATATATCCATTATTTTTTATTTTCATTCACTCACCTCCCATATATATATATATATATATATATATATATATATATATATATATATATATATATATATATAATAAACAATAAAATCCAAAATCACCTAATATGGGGAATAGTCTATTTCGGCAGACGAAAACACTGGTGGACTGAATTGGTGTCAGAAATAGAAATTTAACTGTGAAAGTTGAAAAAAACCCCAAACCCCCAAAACAAATAGTCGAAAAACTAATACATCAGATGAAATGCACGAGAGATTTAATTTATCCGCATTAATAAATTGCTCTTTTATGTCGAACACTATCTTTATACTTTACCACATACGTTAATGGGTGATGCAACCTTTTATTCTTGACTACTCCACCAAATATATCAGCGTCCCTAAAAGAAACGAATATGAACTTAGCTAATTACACAAAATTGAGAGTGTGGTGAGTAGAATGAGATGGGAACTAATTTTCGCTAAAAGAAAACACCACAGAGAATGTGAATCTATCGATTCCTTTGGATTTAAGAAAACACCACCTAGCGACAACATTCTCTGTAATAAACAGAATTAAATACGCAACCAATTATAACAACCTACAGAGGAATATAAAAAAAAAGATATTGCCAAGATACGTAATACTAATAAAATCAACATCAAATCTGATAAAACTGGCAATCTATAACGTCGACGACTACCACAACGCTATTTGTAAAGAAATTAATGAAATGTATAAGAAAGCCTCAGCTGAATGGGAAAATGATATAAACAACAAAACACGAATTATAACCACTTAACTTAAGATCGACGATAGGATGCATAAAATTAATAGACAAAACATAAAATTAATAGACAAAACGCTTTTATTACCGTTAAGGACCATACGGATAATTTTCCCAACAACAAGTAGTTCCGATTGCTTAACCCTTTCAAAGAATAATATAGGCAAAATCAGCAAGGCTATACTAAAGCGAGCCTGAAAATACACTAGGAATGCCATAGGGGTCGGAAGAATGGAAGAATACTAATAATGCTATTAATTGTTTCTGTAATATAAAAAATAAAAGCGAGTGCACCTTCATGCAGTTTGACATCGCCAACTTCTACTCGTCGATCACTGAAGACCTGTTAATTCAATTATTTCTTGTTTCATCAACAATTACCTTTCAAAAAAGTGTTGGCCAAAAGGGTCCTAAAGGTAAAATAACATCCATTTCATTTAAATATATATATATATATATATATACACTGATAAAAGATGAAAACAGCAAGACATGGAAATAACAAAAACTAAGTTTAATTGTGAGTTTGGGCTCGTATATGGCTTGGAATCTGGCAGGAATAAGATAAAGAATAAATAAAGTTTTTTGTAATTTTTTCTTAGATATGTGTGTGTGTGTGTGTGTGTGTGATGAGTGTCCAGATAATTTAGTTGGAAAATACTGGAGTTTTCTTACCTTGAAATTTTGTTGAGTGCTAAGATAAATATTATTATATCCTAAAAAAAGTAAAGCTGAAATTTTTGTTGATGCACATTTTGACAGCCTGTCAGTGATGACTGCTTGTCCAATAGTGAGAATGTTACATGTTTGAAAAAGGGGTCCATTCTCATTGGTTTAGAAAGAGTGAATTTATGATAATTATAGTAATTTCATTATTATTTTTGACACTATAATTAACTTTCATTTTTTTTATGGACACAACAAATAAAAAAGATGCTTACTTTTCTTTTGTATGAATTAAAGTTTGATCATAATTATTTTCAAACTGCTCCCAACATTAACAGAGCATGAGGTAAAAAATCCACTTGTGATTGGACAGTATGGTGCTGGTTCATGAAGTTCTGCAGTGGGGGTTCAAATCTGAAAGATCAAAGTGGTAGAAAATGTCCATCAGCAATTGGCAGTCAATGACTTTGAATATGATACTTTGCCACATCCAATGTATTCCCTTGATCTCTCATCCATTGATTACCACTTTTTCAAACATTTTGACACTTTTTTTTTAAGAGCCAAAAGATATTCTGTTGCAAAAGAGATGCAGAAAATGCATTCAAACATTTCTTTTTACAGCTTTATCATAAAGGCACAAATAACATTGTAACTTGATGGTAGAAATGTATAGACGTTTAAATTTTCTTATTTTGACTGATTTTAAACACTGTTTAAATACTTTAATTCAGGAATAAAAGTTGGTTCTAAAATTAGACATTATTTTCTGAGTAACCTAATAATGAAAGAAATGGGTGTATCATTGTTGTCACAGGATTTCAGCTTTAATCACGGGTATCTTAAATGACCATTTTTCTGGGAGGAAGTAACATTTTCATTGATTAGAAAAGTATATACATAGCAACAAACACTAACAAAACTGATAATACAGATTCAATTTGAAATGTTAGGTGTAATGCTCTGGTACAGATTGAAAGCTTTGTAATGGAGTAGTCACTATAGTTAAAATTGCTTTTCCAAAGAATCTTTCTATGGCACTTTAAGGTCTTTGGTAAAATCAATAGGAGGCATCCGTTTATCCTGTGAGACAATGGTCGTACTCTGTGTTGTCAAAATACAGTCTTTTGATGCTGTTATAGTAGTGACCATTCCAGGATGCAGGCATGAGCGATTGTATATGGAGGCTCTGTATTGCCCAAACAATAAGGACCCCTCTCAACCATACTAACAAAATTCAAAGAAATACAAAGCTTTTACATTTGGGACTAACTTGAATGCAGGAGATGCCAGAAACTTTTCACAGCTGACTGCATTTGGGACTTCACTGTGGATTTTCTGTCTGGATTTACTTCCATAGCCTTTTCCATGTTTGGATATGGCCACAAGGCAATGAAGTTTTGCAAATCAGCCATTTCCTTTTCCAAGATGAACTGCCTTCTCAGACTGTAGAACTTTATCTACACAAAGCAACTGGTTATGAGGCACCAATTGTTGAACTTCACTTCTTATCCAGCTTGAAACTGGACTTAGTTATCAGAGGCTATTTGATAGATATGCCATGGGAGCATTTTATAGACAGTGGGAGCTTGTTCTCAGTAACCCCAGCTATGACAACCTTTAGAACATATGTAATGTACATAAACATACATTGTGTTTTTGAAACTCACAAAAAAAAAACCTGACAAATTACAAGAGTCATACATAGATAAACAAATATCAATAAGTTTGCTAACTGCGGTAAAAGATAGTGGAAAGAAAAATATGCCAGGATTTAAGCCTAAAATATTTGGAGATTATGAACTCATTATTTATAAAATACAATAGTTGGTTTTGGTTGTTTCTGTTTAGTGGCACATCAACACCTCTATGGTTTATTTAATGCCAAAATCTAAATATTTTGTACGTAATTTTATGCTTTCAAATGCAGATATTTTGTAAATAATTTTATACTTTTACCTTCTGGGCAAACGCTTATTTAGGCATATAGTTTGTAGATGATAAAATGTAATACAACTGGTCATTTTTCTTATAAATATATTGCTGGTATTTTTACTATTTCTTTGTGAACCACCAAATAAAATCAAAACACTATTTTCCCATAGGTAGAACACTAACATATCTACAACCTTAAGTCAGGGTAGATCTTGGAACAACAACAAATAAGTGGTGGTTCCATGCTCCTCAAAATCTTCAATCTCTTTGCTGGATTTAGTTTATCATCATACCCAGGACTAATAAAATACAATAAAAATAATCTATATTAAATAAATAGATATGATAGTGTTATCAGGGCTAAGAAGCATTTATCAGTTGAAGAGTTTTCTCCAGACAAATATTGCACTTTAACCAAAGCAGCACTCACAGATGGCCCTGTTAGCAGAGAATAGAGTACACTGACTATATCATTTGTATGTCAAAAGGAGCCACCAACTTAGTAGCTACTCGCAGACTTGGGTATGGAAGACCAATATTTACCTATAAACTCATGGTTACAGCATTCAAATTTCCGAAAAGAGCCACTGTCTTCTGCACACAGTGAAGACATCACTATTGTCACAGAATAACTGCTTTTATCAAGGTGATGATTACAGCAATTCTAGTAAGATCTTAAACAACCATCAATTTTATCAAGCTTTTTCTACTGAAATAAGTAATATTTTCACTGATTTTGAGAAATAAACAAGAGAAATAAATATTTTATTGTTCAAAATGGCCGTTAAATTTTGTTTGCCTGGGACGTATATTTACTGAAATATTCACATTTTAAATGCTGTCAAATTTTTTTTTTTGGGGACACCCAGTATCTTATAACAAAAATTTTTTTTTTTCCAAAAAATTGTCAACCGGTTTGTTTTTGGAAGATAATGCTTTCAAGGAGGTTTATTATTAAGATTGAAAACTTGATTTGTTTTTTGGTTTATCAACCTTTCCAGGTTTATTTAAAGCCGAAACATATTTTGAATTAAAGAATATTTTTTCTGTGTGTGAACATTGAATTAACATCTTTTGTTTTGTTACCTGAGGGTGACACAAACAAACAAAAAGAAAAGGCTATAAATTTATCTTCCAGATGTAGCAAATTTAGCATTCACATGGGCTTCCTTAACATTCTCCAGCATCTCAGTGATACTGTTTCATACCTTCTAGGCTTGTAGGAACAAAGGGGATATAGACCTGTCCTTTCAAATATTCCCAATGAAAAATTCGCATGATATCAACACCCGTGGTATTTTTTTCAACAGGGCTGTCATTATTAAAGCATTCAATCCATCTTCCTGGTAGATTCTCATCTTATCTCAAAGTCCGTACTGAGGCATTGAGAATGTTATGATAAGACATGCTACAACGTGTTTGGCAGGAGCTGGACTACCAACTGGACGTGTGTCGTTACAGAGTGACATATTGAACATTTGGGAAGCTTTGTGAAATTGATTCCCTTTGAATATCTTGTTCACACTTTGATAAATAAATTTTTATATAGTTCAAACAAAGTTTATTTAATTTTGTTTTACTGGGAAATGCAGTTACTCAGATATTCACATTTTAAATGATACAGTTTTTTGTGGGGTGGATTAGTATATCTCCTAAGCATATCAAATGCATGACACTATGAATCTATTTTTTATTATTAATTTTAGGTTTTTCAAAAATTAATTATCTTAAATATTTTAGATTTCTACCAGTATTATTATTGTAATCTAACAGCAAGAGAGAAGAAAATGATTTCTTGAAGGTTACCCCATTTCTATTTTAATATATGTAATCTGATTATAGAATGATAACTTAATCAGATAAACAAGTGATAAATCACAGAATGGAGGACGTAAGGTATAACTTTAAATTCAGTTCATTATTTCTAACTGACATATGCCAAATTGATTGCTTTTATGGCCAACATTTACAAGAAACCTGAAACACAGATACAATTTGTTGCAAATCTGTATCCCAAAGATGAAATATTGCCAGCCTTGTACTACTTTATTGCACTTGCTATGGCAGGTTTTTTGGAGGAGTTGCATTTTCTTAGTTTCACCAGCTCAGATCTTTCAGAGCTGGGACCCAGTCTACCATGTCCAGGTGTTAAACCATCTACATTCCCTTAATAATTTTAGATAAAAAGAAATTCTACTCAGACAGCTTCTCCAGAACTGTTGCTTTGTGGAAAAAAGTCCCTAGATATTTAATATCTATCCTACTTGTCCTCATAACACTCTCTTCCTTCCCCTCCTTACAACAATTTCGCTTAGTAACCCCTCTACCTTGAGTGGCCCTTAGGCATTGTATTGAGTTAAAAAAGAAAAAAGACCTTTCAAGATTAGTCCTTGCTGATAACAATTCATCAATGTTTGATGACAAATCATCCTTTATTCTAATTTTTTTTTTAAATGATTTATTAATGTTTTATTAATAAATCATTTAAAAAAAAAAAAATGTGGTCAATGTGTCCTTTTCAAGAATAAACTTTTTGTGGGTGGGGAACATATACTATAGAGCATGCAGTCAAGACTTATTAAAATCCTATATCAGAGAATGAAAATAAAACTGACCAAAACAAAAAAAATTTGGCAAATTTTAAACTATATTTTGTCCCACACAAAAAAAAAAGTGTTATGTTTTCTCTTGACACTGCTATTACTGTATACCTCTTCCCTCAGCAATTTTTTATTGTCTTAAAACTGCTATAGTTAGAATTTTAATAATAGAAATATTACATACTATTTAGTAGTTAAAATTGTTTATTTATATTTACAAGATTATAAAATTATGTGAATATTTGAATTGATTGGCAATTAACTGATGTTTTTGCCAATCAATCAACAATTTGTCAAATTCGTCAATTTCTTTTATAAAATAATAATTATTGCATTGTAGTTGGTTCTATATTTTTTATTTATATTTCAACGTTTATTTACCTGATTTTAGATAGAAAAGATCCCAGATATTTGTTGAAACAATTATGATTTAAGAGTTAATAAATCATGTTCAAATGATAATGTGAAAAAAAAAAAAAAAACTGAAACAAGACCTAACATTTTTGAAAAAATCCAAATTAAAATACTTTTGTTTCAGAAATGAAAAATATTCCATTCAAAATGAATGTTCAAAATTACAGAACCTACTATTTTTGGCTGCTTTTTCTATGGTTTTTTCAGGTGTCAAATAGTCTGAACAACAAATGGAATGATTATGGCTCTTCTCATAGTTATAAAAAGGTGTATGTAATTTGATTATTTCAAGGAACAGGCAAGGATAATTGTTTAAAATAAAAGTTTTAGCAACAAATAAACTTGAAACTTTTGTATCTATTTTGTTTTTTTTTATTTGTTGACATTTTGAAGAGTTGAGAGAATTTTTCATTGTTTCAATTTGTGCAAGATTAAAAAAAAAAAAAAAAAAAATCAAGAAGGCAACTTGAGTAAAAGAGAAAACAGTCAGAATTTTTAAAATGGGTTTCATTAAAAGACACTGAAAATCTTGAATCTTGAAGTTTATTCTAAAGAAAAGGAAATGTCATAACAACATTTATATGGAATATGAACCAAATGAATTATTAGTGAATCTGAATATACACATCAAGCTTTGGGGTGAAATGAGACAAAAAAATAAAAGGAAAAAAGCAATCAATGATAACAGCATCTAAGACTTCCATCACTCCTCCCTCCATTAATTGCAATCCAAAACAAGTTTTAAGTATATTATCAGGTTTCTATTAACCAAGTACGATCAGGTTATATTAAATATTAAACATTTACAGACATGAAGGAACCATTTTCTACATTCAGTCTGAATTTCTCTTTAAATTACATGTAATTAACATGGTCGCTAATTGAAAATACATTACGTAAACCTTTTCCTGTCAGTTTTTATTGTCATGACAAGTAAAAAATAAAATAAAACATAATTAAAATTGCTTTTCAAGCTTCATTCTAAATGGGGGGTATTTAGACATAATCTAAATGTGGGGAATGGACATAATTGATTAAAAGAAACAAATTGAATAGCAAAATTTATTTAAATTCATCAGTTCACTTAAATATGAGAAGGTGACAGAAAGTTCTTGGTCCCCACCCACATCCTAAAATCTCACCAAATATCTGATTATTTTCTTTTTTTTTTTTTTTTTTGAAAGGGCAGCTTTGGTTGATCCAAGAACTTTTCAGCACCCCTTTATAACAAAAATACTTTAAAACTAAAACAATTCATTAAACATACAAACCACTTTAATCATTTTTTCTTTCATAAAAGCTCTTAAGAAAAAATCTTAAGTTTCATCTAACAAAAATGATTAGATTTATAAAAATAAAACTCTAGAAGTATTGCAAACCAAACAAAAAAATTGTAAAAATTACTAAAAAGGCATTATAAGACCAATTCATACCAAGTTAATTACTAACCTAACCTGAACTAAATTTTTAAATTTACGATGGAATATTACTTTTGAGAAAATATAAAAACAAGGCTCTTCAAAAACCAAAATGTTTTTTTTTTTTTTTTTTTTATTTATTTGTTACCCCATCATAAAGCAAAATTTAACAAAATTGATTTACCAAGTGGAATCCATACTTCCATTAGACAGAAACATTACACTAAGTAACTTTTATATGGGATTTCCACAAAAAACATGGTTGTCTAAGATCTTGCTGCAGATATCAAAGATAAAACTTACCCTATTATATTAGTATAATAGGATGGGGTTCTAGGAGATCAAGCTGAAATTTTTTTTTGTGTGTGATGTAAAATTCCTATTAAATTTAAAGGATTTTTATTATTAAATAAATTATACTGTTTAGATTTAGTCAAAGCCTTGGATTTTCTTTTGTCTTAAGAAAAGAATTTATAGTCTAGCAAAAAAAAAAAACAAATCACTGGAAATGTCATATTCCCACATCTTCAGTAATAAATAAAGTCTCACTGTTTCTGTATGAATTTCCGGGATGAGGTTTTTATCATTATTTACACTTATTTATATCTAGGCTATTGTCCTCATCTTGTTATTACAAGATTTCGGCATTGTACCATCCAGCTTTCCACAGGTGTATATCAATCTGGGTAACCTACAGGGAATTCTGAACTGAACCTTTTAATCTATAGGGGGTAGACTGTTCTCATTCCACTCCTCATCTCTAGGGATATCATCATTACACAATAGTGTAATTAAAAAACTTGTATATAAAAAAAATTTTTCAATTGTAAAAGTGAATGCTTTTAAAACCATTAACAAGATTTGAGAGGCACTACTGTATAAGTAAAGATGACCTTATCAGTGAGATTCTGTTGCAGACATCAAAACAGGGGCATATTAGAATTAGTCACCTATTCAAAACTTTTTTTTTTTTAACTAATACTCTTGAATAAAACCCCAAGAGCCACTCAAAGTAGAGGATTACTGTGGGATTTGCAAAGAAAGGACAAGTATTAGGAGTACAGAGCTGAATCTGCTTTAAAGCAAGATGAAAATGCCACTAGGACACATGGCATTACAGGGAGTGAAAGAGAATGAAAAGACTTTAGTGAGGAAGAGTGAATGAAAGGACATTAAAGGAACAGGGTTCAGGAAGATAGAAGGCGATTGAGGTTGCATTTAAATTATTAAAAATTGTTGGTGATATGAAAGGAAAAACAAAATTTGGAATGATTTCCAAAGAAACAGTTATAATAGAAATGGTGAAATTTTATCAAGAATTTCAAGATGGAAAAAAGGAGCACTAGACCAGATATGGCAGTATTTGGTCATTTTATTACAGTGTGGTTTATGTGTCAGGCCAAGAATATTTCAGCTCTTTCTTGTATGTGTGGGGCACACACTCTATCACCCTGATATATAGATACAGGTGCATACAGGATAAAACTCCCTTACAGGCATTTACAAAAAATTTAAAAACCAAAACCAAAACCCCATGGGAATTTAAAAAAAGGGGGCTTCATTAACTGGGAACCCACAATAAT
>CAHIKZ030004688.1:0-23440 GCA_903632075.3 Acanthosepion pharaonis | reverse complement strand
AACAATTAACGTCTAAATAAACACGAATCGTATAGAAAGACGTATTGAAATGACACCTTTCAGCTGGTATATCGATGCCATAAATTTCAGTCACGTGTGAAACGTGTTCAACAGCCACTTATTAAAAAACGCTATGAATTTTTGTTCCAATCCAATTCATTTCGTTTTGTGGGGGAGGAGGATTTTTCTGATAAAAAATCGTTTAAGTAGTATTATGATTGGGAACAGGGCCGGTGTGCATTACCCACAAACCAGGGTGGGGGAGAAGCCTGATTGGGGGCATTGGGCAGTGCTTTGTGGCTCTCTCTCTATTGTAACAATATGACTCAGCTGTTTTGTCAACCTGTCGCAAAATTCAATACGGAACATTTACTTTCGACCGATGGATAAAAAGTCAGTGGAGTTAACTTCAAAGTATAGAGCAAGAGGCTCGGACAGAGAGAAAGTCACGGAAGAAAGATTAATTACTTTTTTTTTTAGACGAAGATGACAGGACAAAGAAGATTGTTGTCTACAAAACTGTCGTTCCCGGGAAAAGAACGAAGTGGGCCTCGCAAAAAGGACATATACGATGCCCGCTGAATAGTGGACCTACCGTTTGTACTTCGCTCCCTTCTAGCAGTCATTTACTACACAAGAATGAAATATGGTTTAGAAGCAGTTTTGTTCTTTACTCGAGGGCAACGATCTGTCCGAAGAGTAATTTTTAAGACACAAGCGTTTGTCTGATAGGAACGTCACCCTGCCAACGAACCTGGTGTCTGGCCTGAACTGCAACACAACACTAGCTTATCAACATTTGCTGTTTTTTCTACCTTTATATATATATATATATATATATATATATATATATATAATTATGAAATTTTTATGTTTATACACTCTTTATATAGATATAAATATTTTAAAGTAAATGCTCTGTTTATAATAAACAGTATTAAACAACATTTACCGGCCTGATTGTCCGAGAAATTTTCATAGAAAATATTCGTCCTATACGGAACCGTCATATAACCTGACGTACCTTTAACCGATTTGGCCACAGAGGAGCGTTCGGTTAGCAAGGTCGAATTTACTGTATTTAAACTTCAATCTTCATGAATCTCTCACGTACATTCATATCTGCTGATGGGGTATCAAATGTAAACAAATGACGTTACACATTATGAAAATGGACAAAGTCCGACAATTATTTTAAGACATTTTTATGTTTATACATTCTTTTTATAGATACAAATATTTAAGTAAATGCTCTGTTTATAATAAACAGTATTAAACAACATTTACCGGCCTGAATGTCCGAGAAATTTTCATAGAAAATATTCGTCCTCCGACAGGATTCGAACCTGTATCCTATACGGAACCGTCAAGAGGGTGATTACTGGAAGACCCTGTGTCTGGTAACATGACTTTGTACCATGCCGCACATGCAGAAGAACACAGTCATGGCAATTTCTGCGACCACATCACCTTTTACTTATCTAGCCACCTAACGCCCCCAGACTGCATGGCCCTTGATCATCATGCATGGTTGATGCGAGGGAGTGTTCATTAAACTCATACACAAACACTACCCTCGTATCAAGCACTATTCACAAGATATTCAACAAAAACACTGTAAAAATCACCTATAGTTACACCGAGAACATGACACAAATAATAAAAAAGCACAACAGAAAACAATCAACAAACCTCCTGAGCAAAATAAACCCATGTGTAACTGCAGAATAAAAAACGAATGTCCCTTAAAAGGCAATTGCTGGGAGAACAATGTAATATACTAAGCTATTGCAAAATCAGCAGATAACGAAGAAAAATAGACATAGGAGCAACTGGGGGATCCTGGAAACAAAGAAACTACGCACAGAAACACCTTTTACAAATAGTAAATACAAGATCAGCACTATGATTTCTAACACACCAAAAATATCATGGAAAATAAGGAAAAGAATATTAGCCCAAAACAATCAATCCAAAAACTGTAAACTCTGCCTGGCGGCTAAAAAAACATAATTACATTCCCGGACCAAAATAAATTACTAAATAAACGATGTGAACTCATCTCAAAATGCAGACACGAAAACAAATTTTTACTACGCTGCTTAAAAAACAAAAAAATAAAATCGAACGAAAATAAATAAAATAAAATAAAAAAATAAACAAAAACAAGTAAAATAAATTAAACCAAACAAATAATTAAGTAAATAAACTAAGTAAATAATGAAAAAATTAACAAACCACGCCCACCAAAAAATAACTGCTATAATAATACAATAGATTACCCACAATGCAATAGACTACCCACAATGCATCACTAACATGTTTTTATATAAAGTCGAGCAAAAATACAACGCACATGGCCTGACGGTGGCAGTTAGTATGAAACAGACTGCCGCCTGTGAGTTTTGACTTCAATGTTCACTTTTAATATATATATATATATATATATATATATATATATATATATATATATATATATATATATATTCAGTTGTATGGATATGAGTTGGTAACGCTGTGTTTCACGCTTCTGCGATCATCAGATAAGTGAGTTTGTCTGATGACCGCCAACGCGTGAAACCCAGAGTTACAAAATAATATCCATATACTGATAACTTTCCACTAAGTACCACTTTGTGATGACACATATATATATATATATATATATATATATATATAAATATATATATATATATATATATATATATATATATATATATATATATATATATATATATATTTTCTTTAACCATTAGTTCTAAATATTGTAGTATTACTTCCCTTGATAGCTGCTGAGTCACGTAATTTAATAATTGTATTTTGGCAACCAACTATGAAAAAAAAAACGAAAGCTGTATAAAAAAAGGATTGCTGCAAACAAATACACACACACACACACACACATATATATATATATATATATATATATATATATATATATATATATATTCTCTCCTGTCGTATTCGACATATGAGGATCAAGCAGCTCAGACACCAGCACATGAGGCTTGATTATAGCGGTAAAGGCTTTGTGCAGAATCATCCACACTTTTGAAAGGGTCGAATATAGAGACATAGTGCACTACGTGACTCACGGCCCCCAAACGACCCTCCGCAGGTTTTGAATTCAGAGTTTTCCATCTCCTAGACCTGTTGCCATCCAAGGCTAGAAGTAGCCAACCTTTTCTGCTATTTACCCATAGCTGAAGGGAGAAGAAGAGGATTCATACCTTTCCCACGGGTATTAGCGTAACGTAAGTGAATGTAATGGATTCGACTGGAAATTCGTTGCTAGGAAATCATCCATGTAAACAATCACAGACTATCATCACTATCTTGTCCGTGTATTGCTTAATATATTGTACAGTAATTGACATCTTTGATAATGGCTTATGTAAGCCAAAAGCTTAGATAGGTTTAAGAAAAATATGGATCAATATTGTGATTTTCTTTTTTCGTTTAATAATAATGTTATTAAGCTGATTTGGCGATATGAAAAGAATTTAGATAAAATAAATAGAAAACTTTTTTTATATTATTTAATGAAACATGTATGTATATATATATATATATATATATATATATATATATATATTTTTATATATATATATATATTGTCAACAGACAGAACAATTTCGCTGTATTATTTTCATCAGTGTGATTTTATATATATATATATATATATTCATTTATATAATATTGAAGTATAAACATTAATTTTAGATCAATTTTTTATGCCAGACGCACTGACGATTGCGTTAGCATGTAACAGCCTGTCGCCTATATGTGTTGACTTCAATGTTCACTTTTATATTTAACTTTCTCATCTCTGATATTGAGCACTTTATCCCATAAATATAGCACACCTTAATACTATATTTCTTGATATATATATATGTCAAAAATGTTAATATGACTTTTTTGCGTTGGTATGTGTTATGGTCCGGTTCCTTGTACCACGGTGATAGTCCAAGGTAGAACCAATAAAGAAGAACTCGAACACAGGTATGGAATAACACAGATATATTACAAACAGGAATATATACAGAGAAGTAGAAGTGTTAGTATGAACAATCAGGCTTAGTAGAGAGAACAATGTAGCCTCGACCAGTATCACTATTCCAATGTCTTGCAGTAATTGTCTGAACGCAATTCTGTTTCGGACTGCCTCTGACTCGACTCTTGACTCGACTTGAACTACCGGCTCCTTGCCTACTCCTGAGGCGCAGTATTTATTAAGTATGGAATAGTCCATTATTATTATTATTATTATTATTATTATTGGTAAGATCCCATAACAATATACTTAATCATAAAAAAGAACAACTTATTTCCCAGTATTCAAAGTTTTTACAGGGAAATTAGATTAAATACTAAAAGGCCATACCTAAAAGAAGTCCGAAACAGAATAAGAAACGCCCAACTAGATTTCTTCTTTATTTTCATTTTTTGGTAGCTCTACTGAAATAAGTGGTCGATTCTAAATACGGATATGATTTGTTTTTTTTTTTTTTATTTTAAATTGGCATTCAGTCCTTCAGATTTTGGCTAGCAGTGTATATATGAGGCAGCAGTACCGTCCATGGTATGTCAACATATTCATTTTGAATATTTCAGTGTGAGATTTCTACAACGTTACTTGGACAACCATCGAAGACACCGTGATTTCAGCCTCGGTTTCCACTCTCCCACACACTGATTTTTATTTATTTTTTTATTTTTTGTTGGGGCGGGGGTGTTGTTGACAGCATTGAAGTCAGTAAATCAAGTTCGTGATGTGGGATCTTGTTTTATGGATTGTTAGCGTCAGCCTGTTGAGTATTATTATATATTTTTTGAGGAAAAAAAACAAAAATTATTGTCATCGTTTGTAAGATCTTTAGATCTTTAGGTCTCTTCTTATATTCCTCCACCAATTATTTCAATAATGAGGCAGAAAGATAATAATAATAATAATAATAATAATAATAATAATAATAATAATAATAATAATGGCGATGATGGCGACGAAGCGAAGAGTGTTTAAAATCTTTTGAGTTGAAGAACAAACAATGAAATCATATAAAATATAAAATCTCTTATTTTCTCGTCGTTCAGATAGAAAATCTCGTTTAGTTTCCTTTTAGTTTTATTCCAAGTATTTTTCTTTTTTTTTTCAACCAGTTCAGCATTTCCCATATATATATATATATATATAGTTTACGGCGCGATTTAACGAAAACCTTAAAAGGTTTCAATTGCTCTGAACGTCATCAAGTTTACATTTTTTCGACTTTAAACTCTATTTGCTAAGGAAACGTTATTTAACCACGTTCTTTAACGGTCGTTTGCTTTTTTAAATCTTATTCGGGAAAAAAAAGTCCACAACTTCCTAAACCTTGCAACACTAAGCTATGTTTGACACCCTTCTTGTCTACGTCCAGCCATTCATTTATACAAGATTGTTTGGTAGGCTACACACTGTTTCTTTCTATCGTTGTTTTTTTTTTTTTTTTTTTTTTTTTTTTTAATCCCAAGCAAGGCGGGAAGCCACTAGCAAAATAAGGGGTTACGGAAGATTTTGGATAGCGAGATCAAAGAGGATTGATAGACGAAAAAAATGAAGAAAAGGATAGGGATATATCAGGGCATCTGGAGACGTCGATTGACATTACATTTAAATAGTTGGAGATTAGAGCTATCAGGAAAACAAGAAATGGGGAGGGAGTTCCATATGCGAGAAACAAAAAGATATGAAACAGTTTTTAGTAGAAGAGACAAAAAGGATTTAAAAATGATAATCAATGTTTCTTTGAAATATTTAAAAGCACATTTTTTTAGTAAAATTACTAACAAACTTTTTTTGATCTAAAACTATATATATATATATATATATATATATATATATATATATAAATATATATATATTAGATCTATACAAATTTGAAAAAACTTAAAATGATGTACTAATTATCTGGTAGTTGAAAGCATAAAAATATGTACAAAATATTTCGACATTAAATAACCCCTGGAGATGTCGATGTGCCAAAAATAAAATGAACCAATCAAACAACAAAATGAAACTCTTTCATATATATATATATATATATATATATATATATATATATATATATATTTTATTTCAATTTTGTTCAAGGCAGAAAGCCACTAGCACGCAAGGTTACAGAGAGTTGGAACGAGAGCAAAGAGGACTGATTGAGGATAGGATGAAGGTAAGGATAGGGGATAGATCAAGGCATCTGGAGACGTCGATTGAAATTACATTTGAATAGTTGGAGATTATACGTATCAGGGAAAAGGGGAGGGAGTTCCACAGGCGAGAGGTGCGAGACATAGAGCTACTGGAGTAGAAGAGACGGCTACATTTAACAGTTTCGACAAGTTAAAGAGTGCGAGCGAGATGCCAGCCTAGTTGAACGCTTAAATTCGTGAAGTCTGGGAACCAGCGAAAGCAGCACATCTCTTGCCTTAGATATTTGTCCTGTGAGTTTCAGATTCTCCATGCCCGCCTTTCTCACTTTCTGCGCCCCAGAAATTTCAACTGTCTCTTTCTCTTCCTAACTACAAGTGCCATTTTCGTTCCCATTTTCCTAAGAACTTCCTTATTGTTCACATGTTCTTTTCATGGTATTCTCAGCACCCTTAACCACATCTCTGTTACTTCAAGCCGGATTCACTTCTCGGAATTTGAAGGGAAAACTTTCGATTGATTCCGAATGAAAAACAAACGCAGCTATTTTCCCACGAATCGAAATGTACCAAAAAACTTTCAGAAAAAGCAGACGATACAACGTTCAAGCAGTTCAAATTCTTTATAAGACATCAAAGCGCTATAGCCTGCAAGACTGATGGAGAATATATTAGAAAACACATGTTAGTGCGAAGCTCAAAATTTCCGACATCTAATCTACATACAGGATGCGATGTGTAAATTGTCGTCATTTTATATTTTTAATTTCGGGCATGCGCGTTGTTTGCTTTCAATTTTGTCGGCTGCAGAGTATAGTACGGACAGTGGGGGAAAAAGTGCACCATGACGCAATTCACTCTGCCAGAAATTTGGACCCGACATGTTGTACTGCTTGGCATTCGCACCGGAAGCTCCAACACGAACATTTCAGAGTGATTGGGTGTCAATCTGCAGACAGTGCAGAGGACTCGGAAAGAGTTGGATGAGTCTAATGGTGATTACGAAGATACGGCAGTTCAGAAAACTCACTCTGATCGTTCTGATAAGAAAGGAACTCCTCTTTTGCCACAGGGCCTCAGACTCAACATGGAGGCCTACATCAAGTGCCTTGAGGAGGTAGTGCTGCCCTGGGTCAAGAGGGTGGCTGATGGAAGACCCTATGTCTGGCAACAGGACACTGCACCATACCACATAAGCAAGAGAACCCAGTCATGGTGTGAGACAATTTCTGCAACCACATCACACCTTACAACAGGCCACCTAACTCCCCAGACTGCAACCCCCCTTGATTATTATATGTGAGGTGTTGACGTTGAGCAAGAGACCAACAAAACTCCTTGTAACACCAAAGATGAACTGAAGGCAAGGATTATGGCAGCATTCACCAACTTAAACAAGGAGACCGTCCAGAAGATCTGCAGGAGATTCCAGAAGTCGTGGTTTGAAGCCAATGGCGATTTTATTGAATAAATTTATTCTTAGTATTTATTTTTTTTTGTGTAATTTTGGTAAATATATCTGTTAAAATGTGCTATTTTCAATTTTTGCAGCATTTAGACGACAATTTATCCGTCGCATCCTGTCATACTATGGTATCGTGAATTAAAGTTAAAAAATCAAGATGTTATTAAGTCTTGAAAGCCCTTGGTAACAAATATAACGTAAATTTAGGCAGGTGTGTCATCGTTTGTGTAAAAGAGTCATTTAAAAAAACTTAGTTCTTAGTTGTAACATTTTATTACATTTCAAACAGAGAGCTTAATTCTTACATGAAAAATGTCACCGTTGTTTGGGACAGTCTATTTTTCTAGTTTTTATTTCAAAAATTTAGTTGCAACTAGATAAAAATACCCAAATAAACAAATCATATATATATATATATATATATATATATATATATATATATATATATATATATATATATATATATGTGTCAAGAAATTTTGTGTGTGTGTGTGTGTGTGTGTCTGAAATGCATTTATAAATGTTGGACCCTTCTTCATTTGAAAGCTCTATATAAACGAGACAACGTGGTTCGTAGTTTCAACATAAATATTTTAAATTTTTGGTTCTATAAAATACGATTTTGTCTTTAAAATGATAAACATTATAATATATATATATATATATATATATATATATATATATATATAAATAAACTGAAATATATATATATATACGTAAAAATATGTTCATATATAACTATAAATGTATATATAAATATATATATATATATATATATATATATATATATATATATATATGTTCATATATATATATATATATATAATTTATATATATATATATATATATATATATATATATATATATATATATATATTATTTATATATTATATATGGTTTTAAATTCATTTTAAATCTCAAAGCGCAATATAAATGATAGTCCTAATTTATTTGGTTGAATCTTTATTGTTGCAAATATTTGAAATGGGTTTTCAAGCTATTTGCTGAAAATTAAAACTTCATTTAATCCAATGGTATATATATATATATATATATATATATATATATATATATATATATATATATAATGTTTGTGTATGTTGAAGTGTGTTTGTGTATGTGTGTGTGTGTTTGTAAAAGACAATATTAATGTGGAACTGTAATAAATAACAAATGTTCGTTTTTTTCTGCAAAAATGATTCTTTTTAAACTTTCTTTTTTAAAAAAAAAACAGGAACATTTTATTAAAATATATGAAATTTATTTTAAAAAATGAAAGAAATTCCTACTTCCTAATAATATTGCAATAAATTTATTTTCTGTATGTAATTTTATCTTGGATATAATATAATATATTTACATTATTCGGAATATTGTCCTCATCTTTGTTGCCATATTTATTACAATGTTTCTGCCCTTCATTTGATTTTGTCTATAAAATATCCAAAGGTATTTGCATTGTACATTGATTTCTACATTATTCGGATTTATTTTCCTGAATCTTTGTTGAAATATTTAAATTTAAATGTTTCGGCCCTTCAATATCTGTCTATATTTCTGAGATGAAATTAAAATGTACACTATTTACATTATTCGACTATTGTCCTCATCTTTGTTGTATATTTATTAATTAATTTTTTCGGCCTTTCAGTATCTGTGTATATTTCTGGGATGAGGTATTATGTACACTATTTACATTATTCGGACTATTGTCCTCATCTTTTGTTCCATATTTATTACAATTGTTTCGGAAATCAAAGAACTTATATTTTGAGAGATGAGGTAATAAAGAACATAATATTTACATTTCGGATAGACCTATTGTCCTCATAATTGTTGCCATATTTATTATAATGTTTCTTCCCTTCAGTTTTGTCTATATTTTTGAAAAAGAGGTATTATGTACAACGATACATTATTCGGACTATTGTCCCCATAAACTGTTAAAGATATTTCTTAAAATGTTTCGGCCCTTTTCAATATCTGTCTATATTTCTGAGATGAGGTATTATCCTACACTATTTAAATATTCGACTATTGTCCTCATCTTTGTTTATATATATTTATTACAATGTTTCGGATTTTCAGTATCTGTGTATATTTCTGGGATGAGGTATTATGTACACTATTTATATTATTCGGACTATTGTCCTCATCAATGTTGCCATATTTATTACAATGTTTTTTCCCTTCAGTATCTGTCTATATTTCTGAGATGAGGTATTATGTACACTATTTACATTATTCGGACTATTGTCCTCATCTTTGTCGCTATACTTATTGCAACGTTTCGGCCGTTGTACGCTCCGGCTTTCTTCAGGTGATTGGATTGTCGAAATGAACTTTTTTTTTCTCTCATGTTTCTTATCCTAAATCAAAAAAGAAAAAAAGTCAGAATTATGCGATGTCTTATATTTTTTTTAAGAAAACAATTTGTATTTTAAGATTTTTTTAATTAATTTTCGAAATGAATAGTTTTATTTATTTATTTATTTATTTTTTTGCTGATTTTCTAAATAAGTTGCAAGAAACATTAGGATGTAAGGTTAGTGTCCCCCCATTATGTACCTGCTACCCAAATAACTACCATCTTTGGGGATTATATACACGGAGAAGCCAGACAAGCAGAACAGAATTCAATTGCACACAGTCGCGCACGCGCATTACAAAATACATGACAAAGACACGTGAGGTCTGCCTGACCAATGAAAAAGAGACAACACAGAATTAAAAGGCTGACAGTGGTTCCTCTACGATCACCGAAGTTAAGCAACGTCGAGCCTGGTCAGTAACTAGATGGGTAACCGCTTGGGAATACCAGGTGCTGTAAACTTGGATTTGTTTGTTGTATTATGGCTTACGGTAACATAACGTCGAATGTAACGGTTTCCTCTACGATCACCAAATATAAGCAACGTCGAGCCTGGTCATATTCTAGATGGGTAATTTTTTTTTTTTGCAACCAGATTGATGATATTTCAAAATTTTAATAATGGCAACATGATGTTGAAATCAACGGTTATATAAATAATATATATATATATATATAAAAGAAACGTCGAGCCTGGTCAAAAACTAGATGGGTAACCAAAATGGGAATACCAATGAACATAAGCTTGGATGTGCAATTGGTTTTGCTCTTAACACAACAAAATGTCGAAACACCTGTCTCAAATGATTACCGAAGAAAATATTTACAATCAACAGCCTGGTCAAATAAATTTTTTTGAGTTCCAATTGGTAATGCCATTTGCTGTAAACCCGGAATATATATTGCAAAATTTTAAATGATAATGGCTCATTTAATTATTTCTCCTGGGTTCGTTATATTCGCCCTTGATTATGCAAATACCCATTGATTAAATGTATGAATCCATCCTCGTTTTCCAGCAATGGGTTAATAGACGATGGATTTCGAGATGGTAATCATTTAGTGATACAAGTTTTATTAGACCTGTAAAAAAAAGTTCTTACAATCTAGAAATATTTTCTGGCTTTAAATAACGTGCAGAGGGTTGATAAACCGTAAAAGACAAATCAATCAATGAAATACTGATTAGCCACACAGATATGTCTTTTAGATTTATTTAAATTCCCTGGGATACAAACGTATAAAATCTAACGTGGCCACTAAGCGAGGGACCGATTTACATATTGATTTTAACAAAGAATTGATCCCCCATTTTATATCCACATTATAATTTCTTGTTTGTTTATCAAATTCTGATTAGGTACGAATCCATTTCTCCTCCGCCGAGTCATAGATTAATTGCTAAAACATTATTATCTAAAAAAGAAATTCTCACAATGTAAAAATATTTTCTGGTAAAGGGTTGATAAGCCGTCAAAAATGAATGAATGAATGAAAACAGAACTAAAAGCATATGCGTTGATTCTGGCGGTCCAGGCAGTGGTAACGAGCGAGCAATAACTGAACTGTACGGAATAAAGAAAGAGATATCCCTAGACATGTGTAATGGAACAAGAACAGTCTACACCCGAAGATTGAATAAAGGGTTCAGTTCAGAATTCCCTGTAGGGTTACCGAGATCGATATACACCTGATGATGACCAGAGGGTCCAACGGCCGAAACGTGATGACAGCAAAAAAGAGACAATAGTCCGAATATAAATAGTTTAAATAATAACTGTGAAATTTATTATTTACAAGAATAACTTTATATTTCTAAATTCTAAACGCTAATACAATTCAGCCAGTTAGTTGCCATGCGCGATACACGCTTAGGCGATCATGTATCTTTCGATACATGACTGATGCAGATTTTTTTTCCGCGGTAGGCTGCCATTTCTTTCTGTGGTAATATTTGCCATCCATATCTATAACCCGGTCTGTTTTTTATATTTACCCATAATGGGTATATAAGATAAATTCATACCTTTTCAAATATATTTTACGTAATTTAATGGATTCGACTGAAAATATTATCAACTCATTGAGCCAAATTTGCCATGCGTTACACGAATTAGGGCAATCATCAATCTTTCGATACATGACTGACGAGGCAGATTTTTTTTGGCGGTTTTGGAAACATTTTTTTCAATTCACGATGTCCAGTTGCCATCCAAAGCTATAGAACCAATCCCTTCTTTCAACTAAACCCAGCTTGGGTATATTTACCCATAGCTGGAGAATGGAGAAAGAGATTCAATTCATACCTTTTCTCAAGAGTATTAGCACGTAAGGAACTTTAGGAAGGGCATTGCTAAGATCTACAAAGGATTCATTTATGTTTTATAAGCCATGATTTATAATATCTGAAGGGACACAAATTTGAGAGCAGAAGAGGAGGAATAGTCAGTCACTTCAGTTACGTGTCAATGCGTGATACACGCTTATTTCATGTATCTATCGATATATGACTGACGAGGCAGATTTTTTCCTGCAGTAGGTTGCCATTTCTTTCTGCGGTAGACCATTTGCCATCCAAGGCTATAGAAGGCTATCAAAAGAGCATTGGTAAGATCTACAAAGGATAGGATGTTGTGGAGAGCCATGATCCTCAGCTTTCTGAAGAGTCACAACAGAGAGAAGATTGTAGCAAATGTAATGAGGGTAATAAACCATCATTTTTTTAACGAGTTTTTCTACTATACTTAATGTTTTCCGTAAGGGATGTTGTGGAGAGTCATGATCCTCAACGTCTGTAGGGACACGGTAGAGAACAGAAGAAAAGGATTAATCAATCAGTCAATTATGTGCCATGCGTGATACACTATCTATTTTGGCGTTTATGTATCTATCGATATATGACTAACGAGGCAGATTTTTCCCGCAACAGGTTGCCATTTCTTTCTGCGGTAGATCAGTTTGCCATCCAAGGCTATAGAACCCGGTCTGTTCTGCTATTTACCCATAGCTGGGGGTGGGGGAAAGAAGAGGATTCATACTGTTGTATAAATCTTTTTTTTTTAAGATGGTCTCGTCCAAAGTACACTTATACTGACAGAGAAATACCTGCGGTTGGGATACGTGGAGATACGTTGAGATACGTGGAGATACGTGGAGACAGGTTGAGAGATACGGAGACAGACACAGGGTGTTCTCAGAGAGTTATACAAGAGTCCAGAGAGAGAGAGAGAGAGAGAGAGAGAGAGAGAGAGAGAGAGAGAGATTACGGCTTTACTTACAGAGACTTGTACATATACTTTCTACTAATCCGCATTCCTGGACTACTAATCTTCACTTCAAGTCTGTATTCTTACGTTTAATATACTTATTTTTCTATCTCCATTACTGGCGTTGTTTATTTATTTGTGCAGGATTCCATTCCCGGAATCCACAACACATACATTACCTAAGGGTATTAGCATGTAAGTGAATGTAATCGATTCGACTGGAATTCGAACTCGGCTCTCCGATTCCTCAGTCCGGGCCGCTATAATTGTTGAAACAAAACAGCGGCCCTTCAGATGAGGGGGGGGGGGGTTCAAGGATTGTGAGAACGTTGATGGGGAGTGGACAGTGGTTCCAGCAAGATGATGTTCCTCCTCACATTGCTAACGTTATCATTTATTTTCGTCGAAAATTTTTTTGAGCGTCTCATCAGCTTTAAAAAAAACATTTTCTTTCATTAACTCTTCTGACTTGAACCCCCAAAATTTCTTCCTCTGGGGTTCCTCAGCGTCAACATCTACCAGGGCAATCCTTGCACAATTGCCGTATTGAAGGCAGCTATCACTGAGAAGATTCAAGCGATCACCCACGAAGAATGTGCAACTGAAAGGCAGATATCTGGAGCATGTACTGCTCCTCTTGACAATTTTAGTCCATATTTGAGACAAAATGGATACAGATCCTAAAATTTTTTTTTCGCTACACAGTTCTAACCATGTTTCAAAAATGGAAGCTAAAAGCCCCGCATTTAATTTTGTAATTAAATTAAAGACATTAGTTCGAATTTTGGAGTAACATTTAAAATTACTGGGTTTTAAATACACAGCTAAAACAAAATTCATGTTTCCAAGGTTACAGATAAATCTATTTTGCTAGACAGGGGTTGTCTATATATATATGTCTATATTTTAATGTTACAGTTATTGCTACATTTTGGTAGTGGGTAGGGATGTATTTTTCAATGAAATCTAACATCCGTTAAAAGCGTGTCGTCTGGATTTTAAAAAAAAATTATATTGTTAATTGCTAAAATTCTTACGGCATTTTTTTTCTTCCGTATATTTAAAGATTTTTTTTTGGTGGGGGGTAAGAATACTTTTTATTTAACTACGATTTGAAATATTTTTTACTTTTAATTTTTAATATACTATATTTCTTTCAAGAACAATTAAATGTAATTAGAATACCTTATAATATTAATGCTCTGTAAATTTACATTGAGCACTATTTTGTAAAAATAAAAATATCTATAAGAACACCGGATTATATATCTTACTGTTCTTTCTTTTTATATATATATATATATATATATATATATATATATATATATATATATATATATATATATATAAACTATATTAGTATACGGAATAAATTGCAATAACTTTTATGAATTATATTCTTAAAATATGCTCAATCAAAGAGTAAGCAGATATAAAATTTATTTAAAAATTATAACATGAATATAATAGATTTCACAGCAACGATAAACACGTGCATATAAGACGCTGGAAGTGAAAATTGATGGAATGTTTCTTGTAAATTGTCTTCAAAATTTGACCACTCAATAAGTGAAAACGAGAAGTATTAAAATTATGGGGAATTTTTTGGTATAAACAACATCCGATCACACATATATACGCACACTTATTGAGAATTATAGATATTGAGAAACATGTAAACAATTTTTTTTCATAAATTTCTTAACATTTACTAAATTATTAAAATATTTGAACCGACTATAAAACTAATCTTTATTATTTACCATTTATAATAGCAAAAAAAAAAAAATTTTTTATTGCCGTCAAATATGGTAAATTTTAAAAGTTTTATTCATGGTCGAAAGAAATTGCAAAAATGGTGTTTTTTAACAGGAAAAAAAAAATGTTTTTATTTTCCCATTTAGTAGATGTTTCGTAAGACATTTCTCCACTTTTTACCAATGGGGAACGAAAATCTCAATTTCAAAAAACTTCGCCAAAAGAAATGCGACATGTCTTTTCTTTTTTTTGTGAGCTTTTCAAGCTGGCCTTGAAGGTAGAGGCTATAAATGAAAAAAAAAATGGGCAAAAACCGAATCAAATTCAATCAGCAATTTTTTTCAGTTCTGGGATCCCTGTTGTCCCTATTCGATTATTCCGTTAAAAATTTTAAATTTGAATCAAGCAAATTTAAGGAAAACCACTAATGCCACAAAAGACAACAAACGAGTCTTTATAGATTAGAATTGTAATAAAACCTACAGATGAAAGTGAATTTATACACTTTTTGTTTTTGAGAATTTATAAGAAAAATATGAAACGCTATTTTTTTTTATTAGATTATTGACAAGAATAATTTTATCTTTACAACAAACTAAAAACTAAAATGTGAAATATTTATCATTTATCAATTTATAAAGAAAGAAATATGAAACAATTTTTAAGTCATGAATTTATAAACATTTATTAAATTATTAAAACATGCGAACCTACTATAAGGAATGTTGTTCATGATGACGGTCGTCTTCGAGTATAGAATCCAGAGGTCAGCAGTGAATATTTCGAAGACAGTAGGAAAACGTTGTTCAGGTTAGCAGTGGATATTTTGGTAAAAGTAGCAGAGCATAGTTCGTCCTTCTGTTTCTCTTCGGCTGACAAGCTGGAACTGGACATTCGGGTAGAGTAGACAAAATGGCCGCCTTTATACACGACGGATTGAATGTTCTACGTCTTCTGATTGGTTAACCTTCTATTGGTGGACTATAAAATGAGTTAAGTCATTTGGACTAACTCACTAGTTATATATATATATACAAAAAAAAAAGCAACAATTAAGTTTAACGGCCATTTTTTATAAAGTTTTCAATTGACAGAAACTGGCTATCATCATAAAATGATTTTTATAAATTCTCGATTAATTAATCTTTATTAATAAATATTGTTTATTAATTTTATTTTTTAGAGAGTGGATAATTGAAAACAAATCTAAAAATATTGTTTTAATTTTTATATTTTAGGAAAGATTTATTTACAATTCTAATTTTATCACTTTTTTTAAAAAAAAAAAAAAAAAAAATGCACTATTTATGAAGTGTGACATAGTTAAAAAAAGCGGCAAAAAAAACAAAAAAAAATAAAACAAAAAAAAAAATTTTGATAAATTCATTCAATGAACGTTAATTAATGAGTAATTTATATCATTTTAAATTACTATAAAGCCTATATGGAAAGTTACATCTTGATGATTCATTGTTTTCCCTTTAATACAAGTGACTGAGTAATCCATTTTAATTTTTGTCTGATATGTTGAAGTCTTCAAGTGATGTGTTTTTTTTTTTCATTTTTTACATTGTTTTTACGTTTTTTGATTTTTTGGATTATACAAACCTAATATTTTTTTCAGAACATAAAATTTTTTAGTCGAGACCTCCAACACACATGATTTAAAGAACGGTCAAGATAAGGAACCCCAGAAAAAATCCTAAAAAGGAAAATTTTTTTATATAAAACAATTTAAACTTTAGTTCAAAATTAAATTTTCAATATTTACCTATCCCCGAACTCGACGATAAAGATCTAAATTTATTTTAAGATATTTATAAAATATTAAATTTCAACATTATACAAAATGAACAAAATCAAATGATATTTTTATTTTAGTTTATTTTTTCAAATATGCTCAATGACTTTTGTCATATACCTACCAAAGAAAATCTGTCTTTATATAAAACACAATATATATTATCAAATCAATATATATATAAATATATTTACCGATATATATATATTATGAAATTTGAGAGAAAAATAAAATATCAATCTTTATTGATTTTTCCTTGATATAAAAAAATATATAAATCATATAAAAGACCAAAATTTACCTATTCTATCTATTTATCTATCTATATCTATCTATCTATAATTTATCTAATAGTACCTAAAATTTTCAATGTGTATATGTTTTAAACTCAAATATAAAAAGACCAAAATTACCTCTCGAAAATTTTTTTTATAAATTCAAATATTTAATTCTGTCAATATTTAAATAACATTCCTCAAATCAAATAAATTTATTTCATTCAAACACACCTGACATTGAATTTAACTGTCTCCAACAATCAAACAAAATACATAATCCACTTCACATTATTTTTATTGTCAATACAAAGCAAAAAACTTTTAGGACTTTTTTTATTTTTTCTTTTGGGTTAACGATAGACTACATCTTACTTTTTTCTTTTTCTCCTTTTTTTTTTTTTTTTTAAGCGTCAACCTTCCCTCCCAAAAAATTTGATTTTGATTCATAAAAATTATCATGGTTGGCAAATCCCAAATTAATTCCCTACCCAAGTCCACCTGGAATTAAGAATAGAAAAATGATGAAAAATAAAAAGTACATTTTTGTTTTTGTAATTTTCAATATATTTTTATAATAAAAAGGATGATTAATCATTATTGAAAGGCCGCTTCAATAATTTTCTCAATAAAATTGAATTTCGCCATTAAATGATCCATTAGATGTTGATATTTTTTAAAAAAACAAATAAGAATACTAAATTTTTAATAAATCCTCAAATAAGAGAAAAATTGATATGTTGTTTTCAAAAAAAAAAAATCAAAGTATTCAATATTCAAAATTATCAATTTTAAATGACCTTTATAAGAGTTTTTTGATATAACATTCTTTTTTCTTTTGATCCTTAAAAAAAATTTTTATTTTTTTATCTTTATAAAGATTGATATGATATTCATATAAACAAACAAATATATCTTTATAAATTTTATATATATTTATATATATATATTATATTCAAATTAAAAAAAACACCTATTTACACTTAAATTTAAAAAAAAATTACCCAAAGACTGTGTTTTTTTCAAACAAGTATTAATGAATTCTGTGTAAATTGATAGAAGAAAATTATATATATATATATATATATATATATATATTATTTATATTTGTCTATCAATCCTATTTTTAAAAACGTTCATATCATGACGATGTCCCATTTTTCCGTTGTAATTAAATTTATTTTTTTTCATGGCGTTTTTTGTCAACGTTATTTTCGCTTTCTGTCGCTTTGACTATTGTGTGTTTAGATGAAATTTTCAATTTTTTTACAAATAAATTTGAATGTATCTGAATATCTTGTTATTCTGATTTTGTTATCAAGGGTTCAATAGAATCCTGAAGAATTTAAAACAAAAATAATTTTTCTTTGGTATTTTTCCATGACTCATCTGAAATGTTTTATACTTAGTAACTTTCTGATCTTGTTTTTTTCCCCAAATCTATAAAAATGAATAGTAAATATATATATATATATATTATATATAGATATATATTTTTTCTATACTGAACTATTGTATTAAATACACACACACATATAATGTATATTTTGATATAATATTGTTCGTTGTTTTGTGGTGTTCCAGAAAACTAAGATTATAGTTAAGAATCTCGGTCACCATCCTTTTTTAATTTGGTTGTCGAATCATCCATTTATATTTTTCAGTCTAAATATCTTTTATGAATTTTCTGCAAAATAAGCTAACAGTACTTCTCATCTTATTCATCATCAACTTGTAATCTTTTTATATCAATTGCTAATTTCATTCCCAAATTTCTCTCAGAAAAAGTGTTAAATTTCAAACTGCCTTCATTGATATTTGTCAAATAAAAAATGCGTCGAAAAAAAAATTCCATTATTATTCCTTTTTATATATATATATATGCATGAAATGTTTCAATGAATATATATATATATTCATCATATATAATTGTTTTGCAAAATTCATATATCTGATGAGGAAATTGACACATTCTGAATATAAACAAGATGCCAAATGATCCAAATCTTCATTATTTCCATTTACACACATTTTTAGAAATAAAGATGTTCTTGACAATTAAAACTTTTTTTATGAAGATCTTCATATTATTTTTTCTTTTTTCTTCCAATGAAAATAATTCAATCTTGTTTTTAAAAAAAATATTAAAATTGCAATTGATATCTTTAACAATTCTTTGCAATGTCAAATTATTCAAATGAATTTCATGAAAAAAAATATCATTAGTGTTTCTTCAATAATGACAAAATCTACCATTTCTCTGCGAATTCGTTTTTTTGTTTTTAATTAAAATTTGTCCTTTATTGAATCCATAATTTGTTTTTTTTTTTTATATCCAAAAAATAAAAATTTTTCCTGTTTGATAAAATTCTTCAATAATATATCTGGATATAATAAGTATATATATTTTTCCTGTCATTCAGAAATATGGAAATTTTAAATTCGTCATCAATATAAAAAAACGAAATCTATATACATTTGTTAAAAAATATTCACCAAAAATATTCTTTCCATTTCCTCCAACAATTTGTCCGTTTATAAAATGAAATATTATTATTTCAAATGGATTTTATTTTTTCTTTATTTCTGAAACACACACAAGAAACACATCTGTCACAATGCGGTCCAAATTATCACACATGTTTTTTATATATATATATATATATATATATATATATATATATATATCAGGTCATCCCATAAGTTCTGTCCGAATTTTGAATAAAGAAAACAAGTGACCAAATGTTACATTTAATTACAGATTCAATCAACAATGTATTTTCCCTGATTATCTATGACTTCCTTCCATCTATTAACAAGCTTACTAATTCCATTACTGTAAAATTCTTTTGGCTTTGATTCGAAGAACTCACAAATGTCAGTTTTAACCTCTTCCTGTGTTACAAAAGCTGTTTCTTCCAAATGATTCTGTAAGCTACGAAACAAATGGTAGTCTGAAGGAGCAAGATCGGGAGAATAAGGTGGATGAGGAATTTTCTCCCAACCAAGTTCTTCGATCTTTTGTGACGTGATTCTTGCTGTGTGGGGTCGCGCATTGTCCTGATGAAACATCACCTCTTTTCGATTCACTAGAGCAGGTCTTTTTTTTTCCTCAAAGCTTGGTTCAAACGCTCTAATTGCTGACAGTATATTTGAGCATTAATTGTTGCATTAGGTGGTAAGAATTCAAAGTGGATTATTCCTTGGCGATCCCACCAGATTGAAAGAAGAACCTTTTGCCCATGAAGTTCCCTTCTCGGCTGTGGCTGGGGTCCTTCCCTTTACCAAGCCACTGTCTACGACGCTTAACATTTCGATAAAAGATCCATTTTTCGTCGCCAGTCACAAGTCTATCCAAAAAAGTGAAACAAGTTGGCGAGAATGGAGAGAAGAGCAGATGTCAACTCAGGATTTGAGGTTGTTTTCAGACAATTCATGAGGCACCCATTTTCCAAGTTTAGGAACTTTTCCAAGTTGTTGAAGATGACGATGAACAGTTGTATGGTTTGAACTGAGAACCACTGCCAATTCCTCAACTGATAAAGCAGGATTTTCTTCAAGGGCTGCTTCAAGAAGCTTTTCATCAAACTCAACTGGACGTCCGGTTCGATCTTCATCTTCAAGGGTGAAATCTCCACCTCTGAATTTTGCAAACCATCTTCTGCAAGTTCTTTCATTCACACATTCCTCTCCATAAACTGAGTGAATGTTTCTAGCCGCTTCGGCTGCTGAGTTTCCTTTCTTGAACTCATAAAGCATTATGTGCCTCAAATGATTCTTGGGTACTTCCATGTTAGCAGGGTTTTAATCAAACAAAATTTAATTTTATTGTTCTCTGAAATAAAATTTGATCAGTTTAAATGCATCAAATTCGACAGAACTTATTGACCTATTTTATTTACGTTTACATTAGAACAAACCCACTCAAAAACTGTTTTTGAATCACGAGGTGATTGAAATATTAAATGCAGGTTTCAAAGAAACTTCCGTCGTTAGGAAGTTTCCCATAAAAGGTATGCAAGAATTTACATGTGGAGAAAGAAAGGAATCTATGTTATAAGTAAGAGAGGGAAAAGAAAAAAAATGGTATGGGATGGTATGGAGGGAGGTGATATAAACAAAGAAGGGATAAAACCGGCCAATGAAATTCCGTGGAATCGAAGAATTTAAACTTTAACGGTCTCCTAGCTTGGTTAGGTTTATGTTTCTAAAAGGAAATCATTCTGTGCTCGGAGGCAATTCTTCATGGAATGTAAAAGACACTATATTTACGTTATTCGGACTATTGTCCACATCTTTGTCGCCATGTTTATTACAACGTTTTGGCCGCTGTATTTTTCAATCAGTCGAAACCCTGTTCACTGGGGTGATTTCTCGTTCACCAGATGCCATGTCTAATGGATGTCATTTATCAGTTAATGAATTCTCCACTGCCTAACCGGGTATTGAACTCACACTTTTGCCTTGTCAGGAACCAACGATTTTCCACTGTGCTGGAGGCAATTCTTCATGGAATGTAATTTTGAAGACATCTGTGTATGAATTTCTGGGTATTATAAAACTAGTGCCTTCAGTGACCATTTTTACCAGTGCTGATATTGTAATTTTTTGCTGTTATCATTCATGTTTTTACCAGAGCTCATATTGCAATTTTTGTCGTTAAAATGGTTGCTAAAGACATTAGGTTTATAATACCCAGAAATTCATACACAGATGTCCTCAAGGACACATGGCACAATGGATAAATGACAGGACCCAAAGAGTGTGAGTTCAATACCCAGTTAAGGCAGTAGAGAAATTGGAGAGGGGATTTAACAGGAGATAACTGACAACTGACATCCATTAGACATGGCGCGTGGAACTAGAACAGTCTACCCCAGTGAGAGAAATAAAGGGTTCAGTTTCGACATTCCAACTACCTAAAGAAGGCCGGAGCATACACTGGCCGAAACGTTGTAATAAATATGGCAACAAAGATGAGGAAAATAGCCCGAATAATGTAAATAGTGTACATAATACCTCATCTCAGAAATATAGACAGATACTGAAGGGCCGAAACATTGTAATAAATATGGCAACAAAGATGAGGACAATAGTCCGAATAATGTAAATAGTGTACATAATACCCTCATCTCAGAAATATAGACAGATACTGAAGAGCCGAAACATTGTAATAAATATGGCAACAAAGATGAGGACAATAGCCCGAATAATGTAAATAGTGTACATAATACCTCATCTCAGAAATATAGACAGATACTGAATATAAAAGATATTTTATGAAGCGGACTTTCTAATATAGATTAGAATACTAAATTGATTTAAAAAATTTACAGTGCCATATTTATTATACTTAACTAAATTTTACTTCATATTTTTACTTTTCATTTTACTGAAAATGATAAACACACACACACACACACACACACATATATATATATATATATATATATATATATATATATATATATATTGTAGTATTCATCAATTTCAAAGAAAAAAAATTGTTTCATCTGAAAGTTATATATATATATATATATATATATGTGTAGTGTTCATCATTTTGAAAACAAAATTGTTCTGTTAAAAATTTACAGTGCCATATTTATTATACTTAACTAAATTTTACTTCATATTTTTACTTTTCATTTTACTGAAAATGATAAACACACACACACACACACACACACATATATATATATATATATATATATATATATATATATATATATATATATATATATATATATATATATATTGTAGTGTTAATCAATTTCAAAGAAAAATGTTGTGTTCATCTGAAAGTTAAAATATTTATGTTGGCCACACTTTACGAACACGTTGTCTCGGCGCCTGAGCTTTCAACTGAATGAAGCGTCCAACATTTCTAAATATTTGCAACAGCATACCTGTCCACATTCACAATTCAGAAAAACTCTTGTTTAAAAATACATCTATTCTATTTCCTGAAAATAATAAAAATAAACGAAAAGTTCTCAACATTGGTTCTGTTGTAATGTTGTGGACTATCGCGTAGTATGACGTCATAGAATCGCATCTTGAACTTACGGTCTACGTCTGCTATTCCGCGACCGTTGTCGTCGCATAGCAATTTTCTATGTCAAAATAACAAAATATCAGCTTTAACGGTGGATATCTTTGTTTTATGTCTGTAGAACCGCTCTGAGGATGGCTCATGTGAGTCGAAAGCTTAGGACCAACTTCATAAAAAAATATCCAAATGTCAGACAATTTTTGTCTTTATTTTCACCAGATATTAAAGCAAACATTAGAACGGCTCATGATCAGACATAA
>CAHIKZ030004687.1:5000-23019 GCA_903632075.3 Acanthosepion pharaonis | reverse complement strand
AACATATAATAATAGAGAACTGAAAGGCAGAAATATAAAATATTTCAAAGAAAGCTTATTCTGTAATATACTTTGATCATTTTATCATCAAATAATAATGCAAAATGAAATTTGAGCTCACGTTGGTATAGTAAGCATAAGGGGCACATCCTACGCATGCCCCACCAAAAACATTACCATGCCCCACCGGTGGGACATACGCCCCACGTTGGGAATCTTTGTTATATCAGTCAGTCAGTTATGCGTGATACACGCTTAGGCGATCATGTATCTTTTGATAGATGACTGACGAGGCAGATTTTTCCTGCTTTCGATACATTTCTTTCTGTAGAAAAAAAGAGGATTCATGCCTTTCCCAAGGGTATTAGCACGTAAGTAAATGTAACAGATTCGACTGGAATTCGAAATCCGCTCTCCGACTCTGCAATCCGAGCCGCTATCCATTTCTCCTCTTGTTATATAGGTTCAATAAATCTGATCAGAAAACGCGTCATTGTCCGATCCCTTTTTCTATTTTGTATATTTACTGAATTTGTTCCCAGTAGGAGTAACTGATTATTTGTTCCCAGTAGGAGTAACTGATTATTTGAATACTTTCGTATATAAATCAAGACTTTCTAGTATTTCAAGTACGTCTTTAAAGCATTGCACTTTATCAAAAACGTATTTCTAATTTTTAATTTCTGTTGACATGCGTGGCATTATCAATTCTTGACTTGGCCATTGTGAGAATCACAGAAGATAATGGGAAACTGAAAGCGTAACGTGAATGCTGTCAAGAAACCATGGATCCAAAATGGAGAATAATATTCAGTTTATAGAGCTTTAACAGATCTATTGTTTCTACAAATGAAAATATTTTTCTTCTCTTTATTATATTCAAATGTCTTGACTCATTTTGTCATAATTCTTTTTAATTTCTCATTGCCAGCCTGTTATGAATACAAGAATGCAGCTGTTATTATACTCTGCTTCAACCCAGATCGTTTTCTGATTCAATCTACATCAAAACCTTTCGGCCGCATGTGAATGTTAAGAAAGCTAAACTAAAAATAAAAATGTCAGCCCCCACCCCAATGGGGCGTCCTGGGTATGACGATAAACTACATCCGCGTCCAGGGTAAGACAATAAACTACATCCAACAGCAAGGCCTCTGATCAGGAGGTTTTGAGGAGCGTGGAAACACCTCTTAATTGTTGACGTTCCTAGGTTCACTCTGACCCAGGGTGGTAGCACCTGTTAGGGTCCCAGTTATGAGCAAATAGTTGACCCCCCGAAACTGAGGTAAAAAAAGCATAAATGTGTAAAAATAGGTTTAATACCAGAAATACTTTGAAAAAAATTATTACCAGAAATTAATTTTTGAAAATAAACAAACTATTACCAGTGATACGCTTTTGAAAAAAAAAATATTACCAGCAATATATGTGTCATTGTACTCAAAAATATTAGTAATTGAAAAATGGTTCAACTATATATGTATACATACACACCTATCGCTATGTATGTATTTCAAAAATTTTGTTGGTATTAAATGATCCACTGAGCTTGATATGCCATAAAACAAAACAACCAAAAATGTCAACCTCTCCGCAGTGAACACGAACATTGCCACAAAAAAGCAAGCATGATAAAAAAATAAGCTGCATTATGACACTAAAGGCTGTTGCAGATCAGCGGACAGGCTGTCACCGTCATCACGAGTGACTTCCGTAAAACAACCAAACACAAGTATCAACCCCAGGCCCTACCGACTCTCCTCATCTACCAGGTCGCTTTCCTCGACCACAAAGAAAAATTCCCCCTTTATCCTCTATATCAGCAATACAAAGAATTTTATCTTACCAATTCTTGTTTTCTTTTCTTTCCGTGTCACCAGTTGTCGGTTCTTTAATTCTCACGTGCGAACGTACACTCTATAACATGGGTTTAGATTTATATGTAAAAATTTAAATAGATTTATATAAAAATAGATTTATATGAAAATGTGATATAAAAATATATATCAGAATAATAATGAGTAAGTAAATAACAATACGGAAAACTGAGATGCGGACGCCTTTCTCCCAGACAAAATGTTTTTAGAGAAATAAACTGTCTTACTAATGGCATCGATAATATATTCAATACAGAGAAAATATAATAAACAGCGCATATCAGAACGTTAAGGAATTCAACATTTAAATTTGAATTTTGATGTTAAATATATTTAAATTTTTAAATACAGATTTATATGCTTTTTTTTTTAAATTAAAAGCAAAAGAAATAACTGAATGCGATAGGCTAAATTCAAAACTTTAGATTACATGGACGTCAAAATTAAGATTAAATGATGAGCGTCTGTGTGTTTTTAACATTTTGGTGTAAACTGTGAATGGTGTTTATTGTATTTTTTATATAGGACTATTTCCATCAAAAAAGTCATTGTCTGAAGATGTTTGTTTTTTTTTCTGTACGAATCACGTCACGACCTAGATGTACCTCTTCTCATTTTATGTGTTCAGAGATTTATATTTAATTATTTATAAGATTTATATAGAAAGATTTTTTTTACTATGTCGGCTGATTTTTGTGTTTCATAGCAAATTTAATTTTTACTGCAGAAGTTTTTTTTTTTTGCTAATAATATCATACATCTACTTTTACATTAAATTCTATAATCATGATTTTTATGAGCTCTTGCAGTATCTAAACATATTTGCATAAATGATTAAAATTCTAGCGTTTAGAATTATTCCAAGAATAAACACTTTAATTCCAGAATTAGCTAAATTTTCTTTAATTAAATGCGTTAGTTATATTGTCAAAATAATAAAATTAAGAATATCACTGTATTTTCGTTAATCGATTTTAAATTGTGTTATATATTTAAAGAAAAATATAAGTTCTTGTTTTGTTTAGCTTATTTTGTTTTCTTCTGGGCAGTCCTATTTTTTGGACTGTTATTTACAAGGTGGAATGTTACTTTATAAGGTTAATTTCACCTCATAAAAAAACTGAAATTAAGAGCTGAAGTTCTTTACACAAATCTTTTTATATCGATTCTTTCCCTTGTTTATGTAAATCTACTTTTGCTCATTATGCCTTTGTTCTGTTTTTTTAGCATTTTGGAATCTGAAAGCAAAAAATAAAACACTCATCTGAATTTTGTTAGATGAGGGTTGCTATAATCATTGCCTGGTGTTGGCTCAAAATAGCTTCCCCGTCATTATTTTCGCAACATTTCAACCACGTACATCTCAGCCTTCTGTATCTTCTGAGTTGAAATGCTGTTAAATCTCGTGATTATCATCAGTCCCACCACTGGGTGTGGTCGTAGGTTTGCTGTACGTCCGAGCGCCTGACCGGTTCCCGCTACATATCTGAAACTGAAGTAGAGCAAGTAGTCCACCCTTCTCCAGGTCATACCACAGTTGATGTCATCCAACTCGCCTTGGATGTGGACACGTGACCTTTGATTCTATCGAGGAACCTTCCGCCCTGGCTGTTGACCTCAATCTAAGAGACCCTCCACCCAGTGATGCCGTGTCATCTGCACACGGCTGCATATAGCTATACAGCCCAGTGTACGATATTGTAATGGACAGCTATTGACCATAAAAGAAAAAAAAAATCTAGTCTTTGTAAGGTTTTTTTTTTAATACTAATGTCTAGTGTCTAGATATTCTCCTTCCCAGCAAATCATTGAGGAAAAGCGATTTATTCAATGATGATACGACCATACGGCAAGCAATACTATGTTACATGGTACAAGTAGTTGAAACTTTATAGGAAAAACAAATGACATCGGAAAGTAAACCAACCTTACACATTTATCAAAATTGATCGTTGATCCCATTCGGACGGAATGTTACACAAGGTTGAATTTAAAATGGAAACCCATTGTGGAGAAAAACTGCTCGAAACCCGTCCGTACTTCCTATTTCGAGGAGACTTCAAGTACTACATAATGATGCTTTTTTTTCACTTCCGAGGAGAGAGAGAGAGAGAGAGAGAGAGAGAGAGAAAGAGAGAGAGAGAGAGGGAGATTTTTACCAGGTGGGAACGTCAATTTACACATTTGTCTTTTACAAGTTTTTAATTGCAAAGTTTACAATAAATATTATTGCTACTTCTTAAACCATTTCACTCAAAGAAGTAAGGCGATAGAGTCACTAAGTCGCAATGGTTTGCGGAGAACGAAGAAAACTAAGAAAACTTTAGTGACGAGAAAGTATGATAAAAAAGAATAGGATTCAATGAGACAAACGATGGTGACTGATGTTCCATTTAGATTTCTGAAGACAGTATTTGTTAGAAAAGCAAGAATCGGGAAGAGAATTTCACAGGCAAGATCTGTGAGAGAAGAAACTGTTAGAATAAAAATCACGGTTACATCTATCAACTCCAATAGTGCAATGATGACCTCTGCCCTTCTAGCAATACGCTTAAATTCCTAACGTAGAGCTATCAAGCTCATCAGAACAATTGACACAAAAATATTTTATAAAAGAATAACGCACAGAAAAGCCAGGCTAAGGCGTTGTAAAAATGATTGAAGTTGAGATGTCATTTCAGGACCGATAATATTGCAGAGATTAATTTGCCTGTACACTAAATAAAAGTTCCAATACAAAACAACTCTATAAGTAGGATGGAATAAGAAAGTATCCTTGATCATAAATATGAAATTATCTGTGATACACACGTTGTTGGGATCACAAACACACTGGATGGCATATTAGCCACTTTTTGCCTTTGAGCTTAATCATTCGATTACAATCACTACTTTTATGTACCGTGTTCCTTCAGGACATCGGCGATCATGGATCTCCATTTCCCCTGTACCTTGTAGCTCTCAATAAGTTCGGTCCCTTTGCTACTTTTCCCAGACCATGTTCTGTCATCCACTTACGCTAAGGTATGTCACGCGTTGCTTTCCTTTGCCTTTCTTGCCTTCTATTCGCCCTGTGAGTATCAGATTCTCCAGGCCCTTCTTTCTCATTACGTGTTCCAGAAATCTCAGCTGCCTCTTCCTGGTGTTATTATAAAGCTTCCTCCTTGTTTGCATCCTCTTCAAAACCTCATCATTGCTCACAAGCTCGGTCCATGATATCCTTAGCATCCTAATGTAGAACCAAACCTCCGTTGCCTCGAGTCTCTTCTTCATCTTTGAGGAGACCATCCAACATTCGCTGCCGTAAATGAAAACAGATATCACGTAGCAGTTCAGTACTCTTTTTTTGTTATCAAAGAAATCCTCCTGTCTCGTAATACTCTGCCTAGCTTTTCGAATGTGTCTTTGGCCATCCCTATGCGTCTTCAGATCTCAGTGTCGTACTTACCGTCCTCTGTCAGAACACTTCCCAGACATTTAAATTTCCGCACCTGCTTGATTTTAATGTTTCCCGACCTGTAAATCGTATTCTGGGCTCATCCTTTTACTTATGACCATGCATTCTAATAATTTATGCTTAGTCCTTTCTTCTCGCTCTCCTTTGCTACCTTCTGTAGGAGGTTTTACAATTTATTTTCCGTGTCGCCTATCAGCATTGCGTCATCTGTGTATCTTATGTTATTAAGATTGTAACCGCCAATGATTAATCCCGGTAGGATTTCCAGTTCTCTCAGAATTGCCTCGCTGTATAGGCTGAATAAGTCCGGTGAGAAGACACATCCTTGCCTTACGCCCCTTTCTATTTTTGTATATCTGCTGCACTCATTCTCTATCCGCATGCAGGCTGTTTGCTACCAGTATAGGTTCTTGATTATTCTAATATCTTTCCCAAATATATCAAGGTTGATGAGCAGTTCCAACTGGTCTTTGTGGCGTAAATTGTTGAACGCTTTTACGTAATCTATAAAACATAGGTACACGTCCTTCTGCATTTGCATTATCTTTCTGATAACATTCTGAGCATGAATATCGCCTTCCTTGTTCCGGTGTCCTTTTTGGAATAAACTCGCATTCTGTTCTTGTCCTATCTCTGGTTGGTTCTGCTGCATCTCATTCCTCAGAATACGGATGATGAGTTTTGTTATTTATAAATTACAATCAACTAGTGTGTATTATAATTCCAGAAAATAGAATGATCTTCTCATTTTTAATGATGGCGATTGGTTTACCCAGCTAATGAAACGCCCTATAATGACTACAGTAAAAGAGAAAAATTTCAAAATAACGATCAAATAATGATTTTGTTCCGATGGATTTTTTTTTTTTTTTTTTTTTTGACCAGTAATAACTGAGCAAATTTAAATTTTCGACATGTATTTTGTATATATTTGATTAAAGAAAGTTCATAGGTTTAGTCAAAAGACTTCATTAAAAAAAATGAAAGAAAAAATTTTAAATACTGAAATCATAGTGATAAAGAAGAGAAAAATATTGTCTTCATACGAAAACTTTATAAAATAAAAGATTTATTCTATTTCCTCAAATTACTAACTCTGCGGTTAAAAGTTTGTAGGCTCAAACTGATTGGTTTATATAGTTTACAACAAAATAAAACAAAGAATTATAAACCTTAATAATATAAATATATATATATGGCTGCATATATATATAATATATATATATATAAGAAGAGATTTGATGCAACAGGTTTTTCTACCTAGTGATTCAAAAATATTTTGATCTCATACAGAATCGGATTAAACTAGACTTAAAATATTTTTTGCCCTTCCTTGCCTTTAAAAAAATTGCCCTTAAAAAAATGCAACATGGTTAGTTGCCTATCTCACAATAATTTTTCTAAAGCTCTATACTAAACTTTAAATCTGTTACGAAAAAAATAACTAAACTAAATTCACAAAATGATCAGCTTTAAAAAAAAATCATTTTGGAAAAACCGAATGAAAAAAAATTAACAACAAAAGAAACAATTTTTTTTCACACCCAACCCATTCTGCGGAATCAGAATCAACGTTGAATTTAAGCAAGCGAATGAGCCAATTGGAGTAAATGCCATGCAGATTTAAAAAAATTCCAAAAAAAACGAATGCAGCTATCGATATTTTTTTTTGCTAGCATGCTAGTTAACATTTGTTTGTCAGTCAATTGTTGTGCTCTCCTGCTGGCCAATAGAATCTTCCTGCCTATTCATGGCAAGCAGCTATAGGATTCTGTCTGGCCAGTATAAAAAATGGCCGCAAAATACATGAAAACTGCCGTAGAAGCATGAACAAATCGATTATTTCCACTATCGATGGGAGTTGGGAAATGCAAAGTCGGTCTTGCCCTTCCCGCTAACTTGGAGCATGTGCACTATAATTTTAGTGCAAATCCGTCGAAAAAAAATATAATCATTCGTTACACACACACACACACATCCTGTTTTTTATATCTATCTATTTATCAATCAATCAGCACTCGATTCCCTATATCTATCTATGTATGTATAATTTATAATGGGTAAACATTCTTTATTGATGCGGCTTGTTATTTAATAAACCAAAAATAAAAAAAGGGCGGAAGAAAGAATAAATGTATCAACGGCCAGCTAATTTAAAAATTTTTTTTGTCTCCATAAATAAATAATATGCCTAGAGATTTTATAAATAAACTACTTTGACCCTTAATAAAACTTTTATATCATTGTCTAAAACACAAAAAAATATATTTACAGTTTTTTTTTTTAATGAAAAATTCAATGTTCGAAAAAAATAAAAAATCTGTTCGTTTGCCTTTAGAAGTAAATAATTTCAGACCAATTTTCATTTAAACCTCCTTTTGAAAAAAACAAATTCATTTCGCTAAATTAAATGATTTGTTTCGTTAAAATGTCGAATGAAATAATAGCCACAACTTTGTCGAATTTAAGCAGAATAGATTAAAACGGCCAGGCCTCATCATTTTTACTGCTGGAAATCTAATGCAACCGTAAGTTCTATTAACAACATTCTTAGTTTCTCATATTTTATGGCTGAACCCTTCCGGCTTCATGCTTTCTAGTTAACTTTGATCATCAGAAATTTAAATGGAATATCAATGTTTATCATCTGTTTTCTTGATTACTGTTCTTTTATTATCTCTTCTTAATAGTGTTTTTTTGTTTCTTGTGTCTTCGATGCTTTATTGCCTTGATTGGTGCGAAATGTTAAAAAAATTCATTGACCGAACAGCCAAAAATTTATAAAATCTTTCGATTAAAAAGATTTTTCTTTGCGAATCTATATTAAAATATTTTATATCCTTGTATAATAGTTTGATTTAAACGTCTTTCATGATTTTTTTTTTTTTAGCCCAGTCACTGTGAGTTTAAAACAAATCACAGTGAACCACCAAAAATATAAAACTTATGACAAAACATTGATGCTGACATATTCGCCGAAAAATTATTTTCATCATTTCATTTTATCAATTAAAAATCTTCAAATTAAATTAAAATTTGAAAATTTTTCTGCTTTATTTTCTTTTTTAATAAAATATCAACAGGTTGTCTTTACTCTCGTTTTAAAAAATAAAAAAAAAAAAATCTAAAAAGTAAAATGCTATATACAGTTTTTGAAATTTAAATTTTACAAACGGACGGAATATCACTCAAAAAATTATTTTATCCCAATTTATGTTTATTTACCTCTACAAATAAATCCTTTGAATTTCTTGATTCGTTACAAACATTTTTCTGCTTAATTTTTCCAATTTCCTGGAAAATCATTCAACTCAGATTGGAAGAAAATGTAAAAAATTCTTAAAAATTACTTGATCCGACGAATATTTAAATAAAGGCGTCAAAAAAATCCAAACTTCAAAATTAATTTTCTCGCCAAAAAATTGGCGCCACATCTCTAGAAAAAATTAAAGAAATACATTGCCGATGGTTATTTATGGGCCGGCAAAATTAATTTTTCAATGAAGTTAAAATTAAAAGATAAAGCAAATTTTGCTTTAAATTCAATGATCGATTTTCAACACACCTGAATTTTCATAAACACGCATAAAAAAAGAACAGATTTACATGAAAAATATGCACACACAACATCAAATGAGACAAAATGAAAATAAATACGTACTTTAATATTTCATATACAAACTTAAATAAAAATTAAAAGATTTTATTATCACATACAAAATATAAAAAATAACATATAATAAATATATATATATATATATATATATATATATATATATATATATATGATATATATATAAAAAAAAAAAAATTTAAATGTTTTTTATTTAAAATGTGGAATTTTATATACTTTATTCTGTATATTTCGTTAGACGTTAATGGGTCATTTGAATTTTAAAAATCGTTGGAATGGTTAACTCCGAATCTATTATTTAAAATTTTTTTTTCTTCCTATGTTAAATTTTAGCCATTTTTTTTAGGAAAAAATAGTTGTTTAAAATCTTATCCGATCCATCTTGGACTAACCGAAAAATAAAAAAATCTAGCTTGAAGAATTAATAAAATGAAAAATTTGGTTAAAAAGGGAAAGAGAAATTTGAAAATTTGTTCATATCTTTTTATGTCCTACTTTATCTATTCGTAGTGTATTCTTTTCAAAAAATTAAAAGTTATATAAATTCCTTTTCCAAACATATATAGTGAATTATTACAACGAACCCTATTTTTCATTTATATATATATATATATATATATATATATATATATATATGTGTGTGTGTGTTGTGTGTGTGTGTGTCTTTGTAAAAAAAAAATTGAATGGTTATGAAGGGTTCGTGATGAAAACAAAAAAAAACGTTTTTTTATATTGGCCATTATTAGATCTATATAAACATTTTATTTTTAATAATATATATATATATATATATATATATATATATATATATATATATATATACTATATAGATATGAAAAATATATAGAAAATAGGAAAGAACCTGTTAGGTAAATAATCCAAAGTTCTTTAGTATTTTTTTTATTATTTTTAAAAAAAAGTGCTCGATACAAAAGTAGAGCATAAATATAATTATTTATTTAAAAAATATGATTCCAACACGCTACATTAAGAGGTCTCATGTTTCAAAACAAGAGCCAACGGTTTAAAACTTCAATATAATTATTTGAATTAAATTGAATTAAAGTAACTGATTCTGTTCCATCTTCAAGGAAATTTTTTTTGAATAACTTTTTTCTGAAATTTACGTGTCTTAATAGCATATTCATAATTGAAATTTCAATTTTAATTGAAAAAAACTTAATTATATAATATTATAGACCTAGTAAAATATTTAATAAGAACAAAAAAATTGAGTTATAGCTGCAATTTGAAAATCTAGAAAGTATAATAAAAATATATACAATAATAAAATCAGGCTGAACAAATGTAAAATGCCTGAATAGTATATAATAAAAACCCTACACATAAATTAGACAATAACAGTGAAAAATATATGATTGTAAAATGGAAGACTGCCCATTGGAAAATAAATGCTGCATCAAATCTATGGTATACCAATGTACTATCTCATCCATTGAAACAATCTCTTATACTAATATGATATACATTGGTTTATTTTCGAATTTGAATAAAAGCCAGATGAGGCAGCATAAGTTTTACAAATTCTAGTCCTATTTATAATTTTCCATTTTACTTATATAGTCCTATTTATTTCCTTCAAATGCCAAAAATATTTAGATAGAAAGTGACCATCTTTTATTTATGTTGTTGAAAATACTTATACATAGTAATATACAAAAACCCTTTCATAAAAAATAAAATAAAAAAAAAATAAATAAATCCATAGACACGTAAACCAGACTAGGCAAAACATCTTCCGTTTTAAATTTAGACACCCCAACCTTTACCTGACTTGACATCTATGAATATAACTCTATATATGATACAAATTATTAACACCAACACCCCTTTATTTAAACAATCGCTCTAGCCGTTACCATAGAAATTTTGATTTCAATAATGAATATGCTATTAAAACACGTAAATTTCAGAAATAAGTTATTCCAAAAAAAATTCGCTTGAAGATGGAACAGAGCTTACTTTAATTCAATTTAATTCAAATAATTATATTGAAGTTTTCGGCTCTTGTTTTGAAACATGAGACCTCTTATGTAGCGTGTTGGAATCATATTTTAAATAAATAATTATATATATATATATATTTGGGGGTATAGCACTATTTTTAAAAATAATAACTAAAATACTAAAGTGTTTGTGATTATTTTTAATTGATAACGAGAATATAAATTTTTTTCATTATACATTATTATAAACAAATACACACACACACACACATATACATATGCATATATATATATATATATATATATATATATATATTTATTAAAAAAAAAATTTAAAAATTGTAAAGTCTGTTTCTATTTTATGTTATTGATTTCCTCTTTTGATTAATATGCATTAACTCAACCTGGTATGCAATAAAAAATCAATTGTATTTCTTGCAGTTTCACATGAATCTGTCCTACATATTTATATATATATATATATTATATATATATTTATATATATATATATATATATATATATATATTAAGATTTTTGCCTTTTTATTAAGAAAGTTCGTTTAATTGTATTGAATTTCAATTGATAAACTTTTCTTTCTTATTCTTCATTTTTGAAAAAAAAATCCATATTCATTCCCAATTTTCATATATAATCAGAGTTTGGAAAAACAAGGCTCCAAAGGCCATAAAGGATGATCAAATTCAAAATAAAAATATTTAAACTATCCGCATAATATATAAATCAAATGAAATGGAAAAATTAATATAAAATGATTGAATGGATAAATGAATGATAAAATAATTAAAGAAATTAGTTTAATTAAATCAGTTGAATGAAAAATACTTTTTAAATTTATGTGTTGTGGTAGGGAAATGTTCCATTTATATAAAAAAATAGACCAAAAAAAATATGGTTGGTACCGGGAAGAGAGGGGAAATCCTTAAATATATATAATTTGCCTGAATATATACTTTATATAATATATTTGTTTAATATTTTTTCTATATATAATATACAAAAGACTATATGTAAATATTGTGTAAATATTTTTTGTTTAATACATTTTGTTCTAAAATATTTTGTGTTTTTATTATTAAATTCAATGCATTAGTAAATTTCAACATCCTAAAAAAAAACATAAAGCAGATTATTTTTTCTCATTAATGAAAATGGCATATAATTGGAATGCTAGAAATGAATACAAATAAAAAAAAATACATTTAATTGTTTAACAAGAGATATTTTTGTTTAAAAAAAATAAAATATGAAAAACCTATATATAAACATATATATATATATATATAAATAATTTTGTTTTTGTTTAATTTTAAAATTTCTTTTGAAAGGTTACTTAAAAAATTCAAAAAAATCAAATTCATTTTAAAAATCTAAATAAAGTCCTTCAGAGAGAAAAGCAAAAGAAATTCAAAACATTTATTTCAAAAAATACAAGGAGAAAAATTTTTAATTAACAAATATATAAAAAAAACCCTAAAAATAATCCAAGCAAACCCTATGTGAAAGAAAAATGAAGAAATAAAATTGTATGGATTTAATCAAACCAATAAACTGTGAAAAACAATTGAAATAAATAAAACCTTTTTATATTTAAAAAATCTTTTTGAAAAAAAGCACAAACAAACGAATATCTGAAAAGATAAAATAAATCCCATTGTAAAAAAATTTCTTTTGAAATAAGAAACAAATAAAAAAATTTGTATTGCAGTGTAAAAAAAAAAAAAAAAAATGAAAACCTGTAAAAAAATTTTTAAGCCCTCTAACTCCCAAAAGGAGAAAAATTTATTTTAGATAAAACCTGAACCGTTTTTTTAAAATAAACGGTGTAAAAATAAAGACCTATTTAGAAAAACATCCAAAAGATGAAACCTTAAAACCTTTTGTACCTGTGGAAAATATTGTTTGAAAAACGAAATTACAGACAAAAAAAAAAAATTTTTGTTGAACCTGAAAAATTTAACTTTTTGTTAACAAGATATCACCGATGTTTTCAAAAAAATCAAAAGTATGTTCAAAAAAATATAAATTAAAACAAAAAATCGACACTAACCAAATTTAAAACAAATAATGTTTGAAAAAAACCAATAAAACATGGTGATTTTCCCTCTGAAAAACTGTTTAAAAAATCATTGCATTGAATAAAAATTAGTCCTGGGGATCAAATATAAAAAAAAGAAAAAGAAAAACCGAATAAAAAAAACTTCATAAATATATAATCAAGAAAAAAAAAGAAAAAAAATTGTAAAAAAAAAAAAAGGAAAAACTGTGAAAAAAATTCCGAAATGAAAAAGAAGGTCAAAAATAAACGTAGTTAATCAAGAAGGAATATTTATAAAAATATATAAATATATATATATATATATAATATATATAAATATAGATATTAAAATATATAGCCTCAATTTAAAATATATATTATATAAATCATAAATAATAAAAATTAATGATTTTAAAATGGATCTTATTATATTGATGTTTATATATATATATATATATATATATATATTCTATAAATAATGGATAATTTCATTAAAATTGATAACTTTTTTTAAAAGAAATTGTATAAAATGAATGAACATTTTTCCTGAATAAAATGAATCGTAATTTGTATCTAAATCTATTCAAAATAAAGTTCCTGACATCTTGGCTTAAATATTCATAATTTGGTCACAGCCGATTAATGGATCATATTATTTGGCACAAAACAGGTCATGGAAATGGAAAATATGAAATTTTTTAACAAGAAATAAAAATGTAAAAAGTGGATTTTTTTTTTCTAATTTAATCAGACGTAATTCCTTTCTCAAAGATTAAACGTTATCGAATTAATACTGACTTTTGAAATTTTATAGATTTTTCATTGTCAAGCAAAGTTTACTTTCTCCTTTCCCACATTTATCTTCTTTTTTCTGAATATCAGAGCAATAAGTTTGAAAATAATTGAATTAAACAATTTATTCCTAAATTTTATATTAGAAAACATTTCCCCAACGAAATTTTTATCATTTAAAAAGAGAAATGAAGAAATTGTCCTCAATTTTGAAATATTCAGATTATATTCTATGAAGAGATATATGTTCAACTGAAAATTAATCGTTTTATATTCGTCATTTATACAGAAATGAATTTTAGGAAAAAGAATCTCTCATTTTAAAGATGGAAAAAGAACCTGGACAAAATTTTTTCTTCAAAAAACGAATTAATAAAAATTTAAAAATGAGAAAATTAAATTCAATTTTACAAAATGAAATTTGAAAGAAAAAATTCAGTAAAAAGATTGTATTTATTTCAAGATTAAAAAAATTTTAGACATTTTGAAGAATCAGTTGCATTTAGCTAATTCAACAGTAAATGATAGACCTTGATATAAATTTAGTCACTTTTAAATAAAATTTTATTCTTGGGCTGTAAGAAAAAAATAATCCATTAGATTTTCAAAAACGAAAATTTTTGAAACAAACAAAAAAATACAAACACAAAAAATAAATATTTTTATATATATATATATATATATATATATATAATATATATGATAATAATGTTAATGTTCAACGTAAACGTTACTTTTGCAATAAAAAATAATCATTTTTAATTCATTAATATAAAACTCCTCAAAAATTTAACTGAATTTTTAAAACATATCACATATCCTCAAATTCCGTTCTAATGACTTTATTATTTTTTCATTGATAATTACATTTCATCCGAGAAAAAGAATGTTGAAAAAATTTGAAAAAAAATTTCTCCGTTTGTGAAAATTTTTTTTCTAAAAAATTTACCGAAAAATTGGCCTTTTCATTTTTCCCCTTGTACTTAACATAAAATAATTTCCAATTCATATAACAAACAATTTTTTTTTTTGACGAAAAATTTAACATTTTATTTTAAATTGTTAACACCTTTATTTGTTTTGTGTTAAAAAGTTCAAAAAAATGAAAAATTTATATAAATATATTCATTTTTTTATTGATATTTTTTCTATTGTTTTTTTGTCTGAAAAACCTAATGAATTTTTTTTTTGAACTGAACTTTTATTTTTTGTTTTAACCTCTTTTGTGAAAATTTGAATAAGCAAAAATTACATTTAAATACTATAATTTTCTTTACAATTATTCAATTACCGCAACATTTATATATATTTAATATATATATTTATTATATATATATATATATATATATATATATATATATATATATATATATGAAGAAAAATATACAAAAAACAAACAAAAATTTTAATATGCAATTATGCTGTATTTTAATGTTAATATAAAGTCAACGTCGGACGTTTCGGTCTATTTTAAGACCATCTTCAGGACATTTTCATTTAAACATAATTAACATTAGAACATATAAAAAATTTAACATGAAAGACGATGGACATAAGAGCAAACTAATCCAAACAGATAACTGAAATTTTTATATAAGATCAGCGTTCCGTTTAAATATGATCACGTTAATCGTCACGTTTAGCGATGTTGTGAAAACGTATTCGAAGATGATTTCCAAATATTAAAATATTAAAAAGTCGATTGAACTATTTTATATAAACAGTTCAAGAAATTTCCCGTTTGATATAGGAATACGTAGAGATCAATAGGTTCTTATATCTTCATACAATTTGAAGTCCTCCACGTTACAAAGCAAATCAAAAATGATTTCAAAAAATCGTATAAAAACAGTTCGATAATAAATAAAGTTCTTGATTATAAATTCATATATTCCCTACAAGCTGTTTATATCCATGTTATTTTTCTTCATACTGTCACATCTATATCCATATATTTGCTTTATATATATATATCTTACCTAATATATATATCATATATATATATTATATATATATATATGTTCATATGTTGATTGAAAATAAAAAATGATCTCATTAAATAATTTAAAATCACCATAAAACAAAATAAATATATTTCATGAACTTTTTTGTTTGTCAATAATTTATAACATTCTCAATTAAATACCCAATTTTATAATGTGTTGTCTGTGTTTAGACAAATTTATATATATATATATATATATATATCTGCAATTTAACCAGATTTTTAAAAAGTATTGTCCTTTTTATCATATATATATATATATATATATATATATATATATATATATATATATATAAGATATATGTTTATTGATTAACAAATAACTACTGTATATTATCCGTAATTTAACATATCAGTTGTTGCCCTTTGTAAAAAAGAATACTTGGAAAAGGATTTTTATATTAAATTCGTATATTAAATATTTCCATCGGTATATCCGTTTTTTTTTTGATTTCATATATACCTATCACCTCATTTTTAATAAAAATCACTCACGTGTTTGTTCATAAAGGATCGATATAATTGTGTTTCAATTGTATTTCATTTTATTTGCGTTTGTGTATATATTTTTGATTGTCTTTATATATATATATATATATATATATATATATATACGTATCGTGTTTATGTTCTTTTAGTAGCTTATACAAAATATGGGACGCCAACCCAACATCCGGGTGTTTTGTCTATACACCATCTCTAGAAAGGCTGCCATCCAATGCTAATAATTCTTTCAAGTCATGAAGAGAATTATCCCACTCCAGACGCTAATTTCGAATTTGAATTCCCACGGTCTGTCTTAGACACGCCAGCTCCGGATTTGTTCGCAGTTTACTCTACTCAGAAAAAGCTAGTTGGAGATCTCATGCAGCACTTAACACAATCCTTCAAGAACTGGGTCCAATTTCTTTTAAGCTCAAGCAAAAACGACTAGAGTTTGCCGGCCACTGCTACCGAGCGGACAGTTTGGCCGTCTCATTGTTATTCCTATGGCATCTTTCTGGAAGCGCCTTATCACGAAAATTGACTTTCACAGACACCATATTTCAGTATTAGACATTGGGTTTTCCGGACAGCAATACAGAACCGAGCAGTTAGCATTATTAATACCGATACAGAAAAGTGGAATGTAGGTGTAAAAATAGGAAAAGAAAAATCACTTGGTTCAAATATCCCTTCGGCAAAATGTCAAGTATCAACCACGGACAGTACTTCCTTAAATTAATTAACAAACACTTCAGCGCAAGAAATAAGATATGCAAGAGGAAACCAATCAAAATTAGCTACTATGGCACTGATAATATGTACCAAATTTTTAATTCCCACAACAATTACATTTTAAACAATTTCCATGGAGAAAAACTAAATCTAACATGGAAACCCCCTGTAATTTAAGAATTAAGGAAAACCGCCCTGTAGAGGGCAAGTGCAGATCCACTAGAGCAGTATACCAGACAATAATTACCCATAAACAAAATACGACAAACCATAATATTTACAACGTCATTTCTGCAGGAAAATTTAAAAAGAGAATTAATACGCATAGACACGCATTCATTAATCCAAAAGTTATCCAGCTCTTTCGAAAAAAAAACAAACAAAAAAACAAAAAAATCATTGGAATTGAAGGAAAAGTGTCTGGATCCTCAAATAAAATGGAAAATTCTAGGTCTCGCGAACACCCCCAATAGTTTTAGGAATAGGTGAAATCTATGTTTAGAAGAAATAATCAGGATAATAAAATATAACAATCAATGCAAACTATTAAATCAACGGATAGAACTAATTACGAAATGTAGACGTAGAAATAAATTCCAAATTACATAAGAATACATTGCATATATGTGGGTGTGTATGAATGCGTATAGTTGAGAATATGTATGGGCATGTAAATGTACATATATGTATATATGAAGATATGTACGCATATAAGTGTGTTGGACAGCTGTTTTCTTCCATTGGTAGCTCTGTTATTACCTACAATCTATAAATCTATAATTCAACTGATTTACATTAGTCTTAATGTGTTTAAGTTTAAATCCCCCATCGCTTATTAATAATATTGGACAACTGTAATACAAAAAACACTTACTGTGAATCCCAGAAAAAAGAAACACACACTTGGGGCACGTATAAGAAAGGCTACATAGCAGAAACTGATATTACAATAAAAACAGTGAAAGAAAAAAAAATACTCCAACCCCAGACCGCTTCCCCCTGGATAAGATAA
>CAHIKZ030004687.1:0-2500 GCA_903632075.3 Acanthosepion pharaonis | reverse complement strand
CATGCACATTCCTGTTCGCTTGCTGCCACGTGACTTCCCCAAGCAAGAGACAGAGAAGAGACATAATCCAGAAAAACAAAAAAAAAAAAAAAAAGATTTAACCCGAAGTTTTTAGAGGGTGGGGTATATAATCCTTCTAAACTATAAAACCATTCCTACCCACCATCTTCCTCAACACTAACACAAACCTTCAATGAAGGTAAACTGAAGTCAAATTTTCATTTATTCTATTTATCTGACATTTACAATTATTTCTTATTGCTTTCTGCATTTAAAACATTATTTATACTGTATAAAATATTTTTTGTTAATATTTTTGTATGTGTGGAGAGAAGTAAATAGATTTACATTATCTGTCATGGGAATATTGCCCCCCGTTCATTGTTCGTAAACGAGTATTTTTTTTCATGCCACTTTCTTGAAACATGATGATGAGAGATAACCAGGTTTCTACTGAATATAACGAAATACCCAGTTTCAAGAATTTTTTTTTTCATTGTGAAGAATATTTCAAGAAAAAGTTAATAACACCTGTAAAATCCATTTATGTTAAGCTAGCGGCAAAAATAAATGTAAAAAATGAAATACATTCAAATTATGGAAATAATTCTAAAATATAGGAATATATTTCTGAAAGTCTGTTTCTTTTTAGGAAAAAAGGAAACCGCGCCTAAACATTTTACATTGATATTTATTTATTTCTTTAAACTTTTCCCCCCAAGTAAGGCGGTAGTGCCACTAGCACGCAAAGGGTTGCAGAGAGTGGGAGCAAGACTAAAGAGGTATGATAGAGGAAAGGATGAAGAGAAGGACAGGGAAGTGGTCAAGGCATCTAGAGATGTCGGTTGACATTGCATTTGAATAGTTGGAGATTATAGCTATTAGGGAAACAAGTAAGAGTTCCACAGACGAGAGGTGCGAGACAAGAAGCTATTAGAGTAAAAGAGATGGCTACATTTAACCGTTTAAACAGTGAAAGCGTGGGACTGAGATGCGAACCTAGTGGCAAGTTTAAATTCATATAAATGAGTAAATAAATAAAGGTATGATGTATGTTGAAATTCGTTTGAATTTAATTTATTTAATTTAATTTAATTTTTTTTAACTATTACCGTAAACTTTTTATTTATTATATTTCTTTTAAATTTAATATATTTTTACTAAGGTCATTATTAAAAATTATATGAATTGGATATATATATATATATATATATATATATATATATATATATATATATATATATATATATATATATATAATCTTCATGCCAAGATTAAAGAGGAGTTGATAGAGGAAAGGATGAAGAGATGGACGGAATAGACCAAGACACCTAGAACACCTCGACTGACATTAAATTTGAATATTTGGAGATTATAGCTATCATGGAAGCAAGTAAGAGGAAGGGAATTACTCAGACGGGAGCTGCGAGACATGTTGCTATTCGAGTAGAAGAAACGGCTACATTTAACTGTTAGCAGTAAATATACAGGGTGTTAGAGAAATATTGTCCAAATCGTGTAACAGCATAACTGTCTATCCCATAAAATATTTAATATCTAAAAAACCACTAAACTAATTGCGTTTCCTTTTTCCATATTTTCAAATAAAACATTTAAACATCTTAACACATTTTGTAGTAAGAATCATTGAAAAACAATTTCAGTTATTCAACTAGAAAGAGAAAAGATTAAAATCACTTTGTGTCGGTCCCACTGTCTTCACAAAGTAGCAATGGTGAGAAGAAAAATATCATTTAAGCTTTTAGCAATAATAACAAAATGCAGTGGCTTCCATCTTCAAAACTGATTCAAGAACCATCAAAATTACGGTGAATAAATTTTTAAAAATAGTGAACAGTAGAGAGGAAAACTAGATCAGGAGGACACAACATGAAGATGGATCTTCCTTTCAACTTAGTGCTAAAGAGATCAACTAGAAAAGACCCAACTCAATCCATAAAACTTTTGGCACGTGAGGGTGGAATTCAGCTATTACAATTCAAAGAGCAGTGAAGAAGACTTCAAAATGATATCGTACGAGTAATTAGAAGGGCGAAGATAATGTTGAATAAGTTGAAAATAAATAATCCTGAATAATATATAATAATTTGATGCTGAATATATATATATATATATATATATATATATATATATATATATATATATATATATATATATTTTCATCCATTATTCAATCATCATTAACTAGCTCCATAGATATAATTAATGATGAACATTTCATTTTCATTTATGATTGATTTCAGCACGATTCTCCTATAGATCTTGAAGAGTAATTATATATTCTTATTGCCCAAAGTAGAGTGGCATAATTTTATAAATCCTCGGAATATTCCATAACATATCTTTAATCATTTCTAAGATAAAATTGTTCAAATTTAATCTAACTTTGGACATTTTTGCTTTTACACGATTTGCACAGTTTTGCTTTTTACGGTACAAGTAACAACAGAAAGTTATTTAAATTAAGGAAATTATTCTT